>JANIJI010000004.1:7542500-7620000 GCA_024500535.1 Leptonema lineaticorne | reverse complement strand
TCGAATATTTGAGAATTAGCCAAGCCTAAATCATAGAATGATCTGTAACACTTATTTCATATTTTGTATATATATATATATATATATATATATATATATATATATGTGTGTGTGTGTGTGTGTGTGTATGTATTTGTAATATATTATGAGGAAAAAAATCGTGATAACTTTCCAGTAATAGTATGTATGTATGCATAGTATAATGACGAATTCGATCGACTGTAGCTTTCTAACTATTATTTGATTTGTCTGTAATTATTTATTTGTATTACTTTTATTACTTCGTATGTATATAAATCTCTATAGACATATATTGTGTGTGTATGTGTGTGTGTGTGTTAATAAATTTACTTTCAAAATTACCTTTGTTTAAATACATGCATTGCTTAAACAAATTTTATTAACGTTTTAGTGATGATTTTGTATTTTAAAACATATTACAAAAGTATATATCTTTGTATACTTCTAAGAAATAATATTATTTATACTTTTAATTTTAAATAAAAAGATTTTATTTTTACCTAAATATTTTAAATTTAGATTTAAATTGATAGCATAATATTTAATTTATATAGTATTAAAGATATTAAAAAATATAGATATATATGAATTATAGATTAATTTTTTTTATAATTTAAAATACATAATATCCATTATTAAAATAATATATCATGATAACTATAAGAAAGTAATTGTAATTAAAAATAAAAAAATATATATTAAAAATCATAAGAATTATCAGTTATACTTTATAATAAAATCTATAATTTAAGACAAACACAAAAGAAATTTGTTAAAAAAATTGTGTAAGATTTGAATAAGAATCAATATAGTCATAGTGGGAGGAGATTTAGGATTCTATTATAATTAAATGGCATAAAACAGACTAATATAAATAAAACTCTAAAATATTATATATATATATATATATATATATATATATATATATATATATATAAGATTTGCTACTTTTGGAAAAATGATCATATCCATTTTCATCTCATAGCGGATCCGCGAACGCCTTCGTCTTTCTTTCTTTCACAGCGCTTTCTTCTCGCGTTCTTCATCACTCTTTTTCTTTTCATAATGCGCTTTTAATTTATAAATTAAAGCCGGATTTATTATAATTAAGCATCGGCGCGCAATTAACTAAGTGGATATTATGTATTTGCTCGGTTTAAATTGAGCATGCCGAACGGTTCAAACACAACATTGTTTAACAGTTGTATAACTGTAATCGCTCTCTTGTCTTCCGCTATTTTTTTTTTTACATTTCGAATTTCACACACAAACAGACACGCATACACGTATCGCCCGACTCGTATGTGGGTCAAATTTAACATTTGACAAAACGAGAGAAACACGAAAGAAAGAACGAAAGACGGAAAGAAAGAAAGAAAAAAGACTGACGGACATCACTGAATAGGAAAAAAAAAACGATCCCGCGACCTTTGTGCGACCTTTGAATTTTTTCAAATTTTCGCCAACGCCGTGAAAAACCGTCGTAAATTTCGCGTATATCGCGCGGAAAACTGTAAATTTCAAAAAAAAATATTATTGTATTTTCAAATCGTTATATGAGCGTGAAATATAATATGTCGGATGTTGTCCTTTTTTACATGAATTTCAGGTTAATTTATTTACATATAATTTATAGCGAAATATCTCTTTAAAAATATGTAATGCAAAATTTTTCAGTTTTCCAATCAGAAAATCAACTTTAATAATTTACATTCACATCGTCAATTTTACACATAAAAAGTTTTCAGTTCATATTGATTAATAATATTTATGGTATATATATATATATATATATATATATATATATATATATATATATAATATCTACGTTATTGAATATATTGAAAGTGTTTCGAGATTAAAAAAAAAGATTTTAATAAGGAACAAGAAACATTTTCATGCGTAAATATTTGTGGGAATAATAAAATACAGGGTAAATACGGGCATAACCATAAAAGAAAACTGGAAATGGAACAAACAGGATCTCAAAGACTATTGTTTACCTGAAAAAGACGTACATAAAGAAAATACTTAAAAAGTGGGTTATCTTTTGGTATCGACGAACATTATAAACAGTAGAGATTTTTTTTTGCATAAAAATATATTTTAATAAATTGTCATAATTTTTGAAACCCGTTTTGAAGAATATGTGAAAATTTTATTTATTTTTTCTTTGTTCTTCATTTTTTATAAAAGATTTAAATTATATGATAAATATTTTTTAATAGAATTTTATTTTTTTAATGTATATTAGAAATGTAATATACATAATAGTAATAATAAAAATTAAATCATTTATTTATATTATAAGTAAATTTATTTTCTAGTCTATCATATTTCAATATTTTTCATTTTTATTCCTATTAATTATAGAAAGAATATTTTTTTATATCACATTTTTATTATTATTATTTATATTTCAAAAGACTAAAATAATAACATAATGGATATTGTTATTTTATTAATAGAAAAAAACGTTTTTGTTTTAAAATTACTTCTAAAATATTCAAATTATCCTCAATCAAAGAGTGTAATTTATTTTGAACAAAAAAAAGGAATAGAAAATACAATATTCATTATTACGAATAATATGTTTAATTTTCAATAACGACTTATAAAATCAAAGATTAGATCCGTGTTGGAATCCAGTAAGAGTCATTGCGTTTTATGGTGCAATTTTCACGCAATATTCAACGATAAATATATACAATTTTAATAATAATGATCGCCGTTAAACGAGGATAACAGTATTCACATATTTTTGACAGTGAAGAATTTTTTAAATATATATATATATATATATATATATATATATATATATATATATACATTTGATCGATAAAATGATATTGCTAATATAACGCGTTTATATTGCGTGAGATGCGAAAAGATGTTCGTAGTCCATGTCCATGCCGATGTGGAGAGTCCAATCGGGTCCAGTCGTGTCCAGTTCAGTCCGTGTGTTGTCCACGAGGCAAGATGAGGTCTTCTCTCATACATTCACAGAGCGAGAAAGAAAGAAAGAAAGCGAGAGAAAGAGAGAAAGAGGTGTCCCGTTGCAGATCCCGTTAGGAGTCAGGTGTGCCGCGGCCGTGACGTCACGTAACGGGTCTCCTCTAACTCGTCATCGAACACACGCATCGACAACATTTTTTTTATGTACACACACACATATATATATATATATATATATATATATATATATATATATATATATATATATATAGTGTCGCATACGACTTTTGTCATCTGAACGATGAGCGATCGGTTTAAGGATGATATTCTTCGTGTTATTAGGTTGATTTTAAAAATAGATTGAAATATACGTATTTAATTCTATATTAAATTATCGATTAGAAAAAAAGTTTACAAAGCACAAAAATAATTATTTTTTTATGTTACTTTATATTTCAATATTAAAATTTATGTAATAATATGTTATGTATAAAGTAATGAAAAGTTATTGTATTAATTTCCACAAGAAAACCATATATTGATCATATGTGCTTGAACTCAATTTTGGTGGTCGCCTTTCTCAGTCGTGTGATATTGATTTAAATTAAAATTTATAAATTTATGAGTCGGTATTGTATCAGTAAATTGAGAAATTATTCCGATGGTGAGGTATAAATATTTATATAAAAAAAAAAAATTACCATATCATAATATGCAAAAAAAAATATAATCTAATATTAAAAAAAAATAAAAAATACTAACAAATAAGAATGATTAAATTATTCATATTTTATCAAAATTTATTATTGAAAATTGAACATAATTGTTCAGATTACATTTTTCTATCTGACATTTTATGATACTTTATTATTCCATAATAAAAATGACTATCGATGATTATATTTTATTATATATATATATATATATATATATATATATATATATATATATATATATATATATATTTTCTTTAAGTATTATTTCATTGAATAAATCAATTATTCATTCAATAAACTTAATATAATATTCATATATAAACAATATCAGATCATATTTTAACGATGTTCAAATTCATAATTATCAATATCTATCTGATTATAGATTTTATTTTAAATATTTTAGTTTTTCATTGACATTCGTATCTTTATATATATATATATATATATATATATATATATATATATATATATATATATATATATATTGGCGCAATAGTTTATAAATGGCGATGGTTTGTAATCGGCACGCATGTGTCTGTTCGGTGAGACTAACGGTACGGGATGTCGGTCGAGAGTGCAAGTGCGTCTTTTGCCGGTTGTCGACCCCTGGAGTCCGGTACTCGTTTTTACCGTTCCGTGGTCGCTTTTGTGATGATGATGATGATGGTGTAGGCCTCACGGTTTAACGTTGTTGCTTCGTTTTTAACCGTACACACACACACACACACACACACACACACACACACACACATACATACACACGCGCGCGCGCGCACACACACACAAACTAGCGTTACTTTGAACTCTAAGAGGATCGTTAATGACCTAACAGTGGGACTGTAGGTCCCTCGTTTATGCGGCCTCGACCCATTTTTGCCTACACATTCGCGATGCGGTGCCACTGCTCTTCTTCTTCAACTATATCATCGTTCACATCCGTGTATGCGATGCTTAATGACATTTTTCTTCTGTCATCCAATAAATTTTCATTGTATTTCTGATTATGAATATACAATAATATGCAAAATTAACAATTATTTTTAATACTGTTTTAGCAATTTTCATACTTTGAAGAATGTTGATATATATATATATATATATATATATATATATATATATATATATATATATATATATATATATATAATTAAAAATGAATTAATAATTAATTTTGAACGATTATAATTTACATCCGTACATTTCTATATATAATTATTAAAAAAAAATACTAATACTTAGGATTCATTGAATAATACATACATACATTTATTTATATAATACTAATAAAAATAATAAAATATATTTATTGTAAAATTAAATTTTGAAAAAATTCTAATTATTTTTTTTTTGATATTATTTATTATGTTTTATCTATTAAAATTTAAAAACATATGAATATTATTTATCATCAATATAAGAAAAAAATACGCTGATTAATTATTTCTAAAGTCGATAAAGAATGTGAAAAATCATGTTTTTGCTTTTATCAATAAAACCGTTAAATTTATTATTATTGATTAAGTTTAAAATTATACTCTAAAATATTTTATATATTAATAATAAATATATATATATATATATATATATATATATATATATATATTATAAACTATTATAATAATATTTCATTAATAAAACGGTAAGTAAAACGATTATTTTATATTAAACAAAGCATGCGAACGTAACTGTTGCACACTATTTATATATATATAATTAGACTCGTGTGACTTTTTGAAAACGCACACTTGTACCCTTTGGCCGCCGACGAGCGGATATTTTCACGTAATATACCGTTTTATTATATATATATATATATATATATATATATATATATATATATATATATATATATTAATATTACGTTCGCGTAAATTTGACGTGTTGTCATCCTTTGCATTTATTCCGTTATTATGTCGACATACGTAATATCGAAATTGTGAAACGGCTTTGACCTAGGACACCGTATTATCATGCGAATCGACTATGATAGACGAAATAGAAGTACAAAAAAAAAATGTCGCAAGATCGAAGGAATAAAAAGCAATATTGTTGACCCATAAATTACCATGAAATTGACTTAATTTTTCGTTCCGCGATATCGTCTTATTTCAGTTTCTTTTTTAAAGCAAGGTCACTAAAAATGACATCTTTTTTTTATATATATACGCTCTATCGGAATTATTATTTTAATAATTTAAATAATATAAAAAATATAATATTATTTAGAAAACTTGATATATTATTTTATATTTTGATTGTTGTATGTTTAGGAATTTTTATTAGATATGCAACGGCTTAGAATCCTGTTATCCTAATATAAATAATAAATCTATATAAAAACTCGTCCCAGAGTCCGCTTATTATATATGTGTTAGCATAAGAATGTCTTCAATTATTTTTTATTGTTTTATATATAATATAACAGTGGCGTACAATGATTTTTTTCAATTAAGAAACATTTTATTTTTATATATGAAAATTATAATGAATTTTGATTTAAGATGTTTTGTATAATTTTTATTGAAATTATTTATATTTATATATAATTAATAATGTTTTTTTTGTAATTTCAGAAAATCCCACCGTCCATAAATCAATTAAAACGAATATTTTTCCTCAAATATTATAAATATATTTTTCATTTTGCATTTTTGTATAAAATTAATAGAAAAAAGCAGTGCAACGGTCCAACGCGTTTATTTTTTATATATCAAATTTTTTATAATTGATCATCATTGATTTTATTTTTGATTGCGAATAAATAATTTATAAAAAAAAAATAATAAAATAAATTTTCGTATTGTAAATTAAAAATAGAGTGCCTTTATTATTTTTGTAACACCAAAAAACAACAAAAAATTCACAATACAGAAGAAATAGTATAAACAAAAACATGAAACTGCGGAGCGATCTCCAACCTTTTTGCGGCGGACGATCGTCTTGAGATTTAAAAAAAAAACAATTCAAAATGCTCTATCGACGACATCCTTCGAACTACTGAAGATATCTGAAAAATTAACAAAAAATGCCGAGCACTATACGAGGTGAGTAACTATAATTTATTTATTAATTATAATTTTTTTTTTTTTTCTATTTGTCGTACGAAGAAAGGGGTTGAAAAGTTTTTATATAATATATGAACCACTTTCACCGACTCAAATTTTTCATATAAATATATATATTTTTATGTAATATAGTATATAAAGTGATTTTTTTCCGGGTTCACATTCAGCATATCGCGATCTTGCGTTGAAATATTAAATGTGGAGGGTTAATTCGTACTGTGGGGTTAATTACAATTTTCGGGGTCGAAAAATGGAGAAAAAATTTTTTTTGGAAAATCCCGATGATATTATTATTAGTCATTTTTACAACTCTGCTTTTTTAATTATCCCATTTTTTTATATAAAGATATTGTCTTAATTAGCCGCAAATTTTCTCATTAACGTACCAAAATATACGCAATGCATATTTTTGGTTGAATTTTTTTAAAATTAATTATTATTACAGTTAATTGCGTTTGATTATGTTATCAATTAATCTTAATTTTATAATAGCATTATGTATTTTTTTTCTCTCTAAAATTAATCTTTTCATATATAAAATTTGAATATATAATTAAATTATGCTTAAAAAAGTACATACAAATATATTTTTATATATGAATGGGTAAAACTGATAGATAATTTTTGATAAAATTTAAAAGAAAAAAATATATAACATTTTATATATCAAATAGAAAAATATATATGATTTAAATATGCGTAATGTGGTATGAAGGGTAAAAAATATTAAATAAATTAGTTATTTTTATCTTTATTTAAAGCTTAATAATAAAATATATAACATTAGAATTTATATTCACAATATATGCAAATTATTAAAAAAAAGATACAATTTATTCATATCAACGAAATTAGATCTGATATAAAGACGACATATCAATCCGAATGTAATCCCATATATAAATTTTATTTTATCGACATGAAAAATCTTCCAATTTGTAAGATAGAATGAATTGTGTGATTTTTTTATCTATGACAAAGGCCACTTAAAGTCTTATATATATATTAATATAATATATGTAAACGTTTGTTCCAAAAATCGTAAGTGTGCGTCGGTCGTAGACATTAATGGGTCAATAATATGCTCCTTATTATAGTTCACGTTTAGGGTCGTTGTACCCCATTCCGTTAGCGATGCTAATGACCTTTGGTAACAACACAGCCTTTGGGGGTTGTCGGGCGGTGGATTTTTCATCCCTCCTTACTCTTCCTCTCCTCTACGTTACCATTTTTCCATAGACACGGCACCTTCCCTTTCTATTTTATTTGCTTTTCCTCGTTATACATATATATATATATATATATATATATATATATATATATATATATATATATATATATATATATAATATGCAAGTGAAAAGAAAAGTGCCGCAAAATAGAGTAAGGCTTCGGTTGTTCAACGGCTCCAATTTCAAATATTAAATCATCGTTTAACCCTCGATCGGTGGCTTTTTTTAACTCGATTTCAATGTCTTTTTTCTTAATATAAGATAATATATTAAAAAAAATGTCTAAATATTATAATTATTTCTATTTATATATAATATAAAGTTTCAAACTACCAACATAAAGATATCTAAAGATTTATATTTTTAACAATTTTACGAATCATTTAAAATCAATTTCATTTTTCATATGAACTTATATTAAATATCAATTTAAAGAAGTTATTTGACAGTTAAAAGCTCATAGTGTTATTATAACTTTATCTCTAATGCACTAAAATTCTTGTGAAGTTATAAACATATTATAATATAATGTACAGGAATAATTAATATTATTTCTTTAATAACATTTTTTTAATACATCACACATTTTAATACAAAAAATTGTCAATATTATTTACAAAATAATATAAATAGTAGCAAAAAAATAATTGTCTATTTGTCTCAAGATTTTTTTTAAACATATAAATGTAGTATAAAAATATTTACATTTATGGAAAAAGTTCCAAAATATATATGTATTCGGAATTTTAACTGTGAAAAGACGTCATACTTTCGTACTTGTATATATTATATTATAGAGGTGTCCTCTTTAACTTTAACTGGAACGCTCAATAAATTCTGATTATATTACTATTTAGAACCGATAAAATTTGAGACGCTTAAATTATCCGTCTTCTCGAAATAGTTATCGCGATCCAGTTGTTTTTACAACGAAATTTATGTATAAAAATATTTTTAAAAATAGATTATAATTTTTTTAAATTGTTGATGTTTTGAGTGTTACGTTTGGTTTTTTTTCTTAATAAACAAACACGTTATCAACTAAACTATCGTAGAATTCGCACAACATTTCTCTTCAATAAGATCTTTGCGACCCGTGACCTTCTTTATAAAATCCTCCCGCGAACTTTTATCCTTTATAACCTTTTTGTAGGCCACAAATCTACATGTATTCACACAATATACGAATAAAAAAATATATTTCATTATGAACAATGTTACATTTACATTTTGAAAATAACACAAAGATATAAAATGATGTAAATCAGTATAAAAATAACTTTATTGATATATTTTCTAATAGTTAACGTAGTTAAATTGGCCATATAATATTTTATATTTTTGTGGAACTTTGTTTCGCCGAAAAATTGAACAGCACAAAGGGTTTTCATAATTGAATTCAAATCGTTTTAAACGTTCGAAAGGGACGATAGGACAAAATGGAAAGGGGACACGCACCGGTTGATTGCGACTGTCTTCGCGAACGAGTGGGTGGAGAGAGGATTTTCCTGGATTTTCTGCGCGGAAAATCCCCTATTTCGGGGTCGTCGAACGGCCTTGGGGGAGGTCCGCGACCCCGACTTCCGGTACGCGAGAAACTCCGGCACTTCCGGGAAATCGATCGGTTTTACCACCCCCTCGGAGGACCCACCCCAAAAACAACGCAACGCTTTCCCCACGTCGGCCAACAAACTTTCATGGAAAATCACATTTTTTTGCCGAATGTCATAAATGCGCTTTGAAAAATTTATTAAATACTTCTAACATATAAACCTCTAGTTAGAACAAGTTTTATTTTATTAAAAATATTATATATATATATATATATATATATATATATATATATATATCACGAAAAACTCATCTATATAAATAAATTTAAAATAATTTGGTCGTGTAATACAACAAAGCAAATACACAATGTAAATTTAAATATGGCGTGGTTTAAACGATTCACTTTTTGCTTATAAATCTTGTTATATATATATATATATATATATATATATATATATATATATATATATATATATATATATGGTATATATATATATATGGTATATACATATATATATATATATATACCATATATATATATATATGGGAAGGGTTAATGCCCTTATGGATAAGTGTTAAAGTCTTCGGCTCCAGGAAGTTATTTTGTATTACGAAGCGTAAAATTCGAGGGAAGAAATCCAAAGTTAACAAGGTTCAATACTAGATAGATTATGTTAGATTAAAAATTTACAGTACTAGTACAATTTTGTTGATAAAATTCAGTATTTATAAATAAATTTTTAATATAATATATTAGAATATATAAATAATATATATTGTTTATAATATATATATATATATATATATATATATATATATATATATATATATATATATAATTATATATATAATTTATAATTTCATAGTTTTAAAAAAGAATTGACACAAGTTATCCAATATGTACTTAAATATTGCAACATATTAAGCAGTTTTATTTATAAATCCTCGCTTTCGTTTATGCAAAGGGTTGTTGCCCTTATGGATAAGTGTTATTGCTTTCAATATAAGGAAGCTGTTCTGTGTATGGACTGCAAGTTCGAAACGTGTTAAAACACGTTCAAAAATATAATAAAGACGAATTTTACGCACTACTGAAACGTATTGGTATGTATGTATGTATGTAATAAAAGAAATATCTGAAGTTATAAAATGTATAAAAGGTATAAACGTTTTGCAGGTAAATAAAAATTCCTTACACAGTATTAAAAATTTGTATAATATATACATATATTTTTTAGGAAATCGTTATATTATTAGAGCGTATTTTTTTAGATTTAATTATATTTTTTTCCGCGCGTCAAAGGTCAGTTAACTTTTCCGGAAGAGTTTTTCTCGCTGGACGAACGCTCTTTTTGAAAAATTTACGAGTATAAGTCGTGTGAATTTTCTGTCTTATTTTTAGTAACGTTTTCATCCCTTAAATTTGAATGAATGCGTTTAGTTAAATTTTTGTATCTATATATTCGCGGCAAAGGGCCGGTTAAAGCGTAATGGGAAAATTTCGGCGACTTCCGCCATTCGTCGAATGTTCGACTTCGGAAAGTTTTGATGAAAGTCTTTATTCGGCATTTGTTCAGCTTTCTTCTTATTATTATTATTGTTATTATTCGTCAGTTTTCCTCAATTCGCTTTTATATGCTTGAAAAGATATGTACAAATTTTGAAATTAACTTTTAGTGATTTATTACATATATATTGCTATGTAGCGGTTCATAATTTCGGTATTTTTAAAAAACCGTTTTCAAAGTTATATATATATATATATATATATATATATATATATATTTATTTATTTATTTATTAAAAATAAATATATTCGAAAATAAGACTATACAAGAATTAATTTATAATTTTATAAAAAAAACATATTGTAATACATATTTGTATGTATTGTATATGAAAATATGAATTGGTTTTGTGATATATTTTTCTATAAGTCACACAATGATAAAAACATCAGATGTGAGAATTTTAATCGTATATAAAATTAATATTGGTTTTATGTTTGTTTAATTTATTATAATTACTGTTTTTCTTTTAAATATAGAATTTTTTTTATTCTAATGTAAAAAATTAATAATCGTAGTTTTCACTATGACTATTTGATCATCGAACAAAGCGAATTGAACAAAGACTAAAATGTAAAACTTTTTTACGATGGACTACTTTTATATTGTATTCCCAGAACCTAGAAAAAGGTAAAATATTTTGATTGCAAATGTAAAAAAAAATATTTTGCGTTGAAAACAGTAAACTAAATATTATCTAATTGAACGAATATATCGAAATTTTTCTTTAGAGAAATCCAAATACGCGATTCGAGATCACAATATAATTTATAAATTTTACTATAGCGATACTGATTCATCAAATACGACGAAAGTTTAACAATAAAATCGCATATTTATCCAATGAGACGTAAATTATATATCCAATACCGGTCTTCGTCGCGTACACATACATTCTTATATATCATACATATGAATATATAATAAGAAAAGCGGAGAAAGATTTTAAATAATAATAATAGTAAAACACTTTCACCGTTGCGAATTTGTTGGCCCAAGCAGTCGGTTTCGTTAACCTTTGCCGAAACGGAACGCTTGGCCGTTTGCCACCGTCATGGAAGTGTGCCACATCCGAAGCACACTCCCTTTAAGGGTTATTCACCGTCTTTTCAGGGGTGGAGGGCGTTTTTTTTTAAATTTGGGGTAATTTTTGCGCCGACCCAAACCACGCGCGACACTTTTTGCAATCGCTTTTCACTCCCCCCCCCCATTCGTCCACTACTTAAATACACATGCAAAACTTAAAAATAATGCTCGATTTTTATGTTGTTAAGGGTGCATATATGTGTGTGTATGCGTGCGTGTTCTTTGTGTAAATGAAATTGTGAATTCAGATCATAATATTAAATATCAATGATTTTCTTTAGATATACCCCCCCCCCTCCACCCCAATTGGAATGATAAATTTTTATCATTATTTAATATATAGCATGATAATTTTAATTTAAATAAAATAAAAAATAATAATTTATTAGCTTGAAACCAAAATAAGATATTTAATTATATACATAATAATTATTTTTAACTATCAAATATATCAATAAATATTTTTAAAATAATAAACGAAAGTATGGATGAAAAATGAAGCTGAAGTATAGATAATAAATAAATTTTAATTTATATATTTTCATAATAATAATGAAAAATATTTATTTAGAATAATAATTACAAATCATTCATATACAATACAAAATATAATGATTGAACTAATTTTATTTAAAAGAATATAATAAAAAAATTTTTTTTAATATAATAAAAATAAATAAAAAATAATAATCAACGATACTAATTTTAAATTTATTTCATTTTAAATGCGTTTTATAGATTTTTGTATAATATTTTGATTACGTATCGACGGTTTCGTTTATAAATTCAACACAAAAAGTGTTGTCGCATTTGTTGAAACGGGGTCCGTTCGACCCCTGACCCTCGCGCGGAGGTCAACGTCGAACCCCTTAGGCTCTTGACCCCCGTGATGTCATGGGGTTGAAAAACCCGAGGTGCCCCCTCGCAAATTAACTTCCGCGTGCCTTATTATTATTATTATTTTCCAAAAAAGCTGCATCGACGAAAGCTCTATTTTTCGCACACAAAACATTGTATTTACATAAATAATTACATTTTTAGTATTAAAAAATAATTATATATATATATATATATATATATATATATATATATATATATATATATATATATATATATATATATATTGATATTTTTATAACAATCAATTATTAATTGTATACACAATTATGTTAATTATATATTTGTATAGAACGATGTTTATTATTATATACGTTTAATATATAAAAATTAAACTAGATTGGAGTCGAAAAAAAATTATCGACTCCACAATCTTAATCGTAATCGTGCTCGAAAAATGAGCAATTTTCTACGTGCCGATTCATTCTTTAACACTTGTATGGGCGATACGACCATTATTATTATAACGCCATTTATTTATATAATATTGTTTATATAATGAAAAAAAATATAGATATATAATAATATACATAATAAATAAATAAACTGAAAGTAAAGCGGTTGCAATATGACAGACAGGACGTTGTGGAAATGTTTGAAACGTGATTTAATAAAAAAAAAAACTAGAAAGAAATTCGTTGAAGTACTACGAAAACAGTGAAAGTAATATCGATTGTCATAATAATGTTGACCGTTTGAAAGTGACTGTTATGTGATTCGGTAAATATATGAAATGTTTAATTAGTCATTATAAAAAAAATATCTATTTTATTAGTTATTATAAAAAATATATATTATTACTCTAAATTATTAATTAATACTTATTTTGAAATAAAATATAAATATTATACTTTTTTTTTGTGTAATATGACAAGTATCACCATCTATATATAAAGGAAAATTCGAAAGGATTTTCCAAACGAATTTTCCGAGCAACATCGAGTATGCAAACCAGAATTTTTAAGTAGTTTTAAAAACCGTCTATAGATGTCTCTGTATATTTATAATATCTAATAATAAATATTTAATAATCGATAGATTATTAATATTTAAAACGATTATAAATGATGTAAAATGATTTTTATTAATATTTTATTATAATTAGTCGGTTATTTTTTCGTTCAATTGAAGTAATATTATTTTTACTCACGCACATCGATTACGATATACCGTTCCGACGAACAAAATGTACCGTAAAGATAAATGGATAACACAGTGCACCATAAACAAAATAACGGAACCTTCAACGGTGAAAATATTCCGTATACATGGTGATTTAAATATGCGTGTGCGTTTATGTATGTGTGTTTTTGAAATAATAAATATATTTAAAAAATATAACTTCAAAAAAAATGTATTATATTTTAATAATAAAAAATAATATTTTTATTAATATCCTATATAATAATAATAAAACGTAAATTATTAAAAAATATTGTATATTTATAAGAAATATTACTCGATTAATTTAATTAGAAGTCGAAGAAAAATATTCACCGCAATATAAAGTAATCGGCTTAAATAGCCTTCATAAATGGCTACGTTAAAAATAAAAGGAATGAAAATCGCGTGAAAATATTTCCAAAATGTGAATGAAATTTTAACTATCGATTTTTTATACGGCGATATAAATAACGAGAATTGCGGGTAATTAGTTCACCTAAGTACTTCATTTTTTTATGATAGAATATGTAAATAGCGTATTTTTAATGCGTATTATAAAAATAGATTTATTTAATAGTCTGTTATTTTAAGAAATATTTGTGAATCTTCGAGTTTCGATTAAAATCAATATATAAAACATATTTTGGTAATATTATGTTTATAAAAAGAAGGTAAACGACGGATTACATCCATAGAACGAGTTAGCATAAACAGAAACTGCAGTTGGCAGTTGTCAACTTGGAAAAATATATCAATTTTCCATGCCTTGTCATGAAAAACGATTGCAAGAGTGACACGGATATTTTTTTAAGAAATTATATATTTAATCCCGTTAATCTATATATACAATTAATAATCAATCGGTATGAATAGTAATGTAATTATTATGTAATATTAATTTTTGTATATTTATAATCCGATTTAAATTGGAAACGGAATCATGATGTATACAATGTTCGATTATATAATATAAGTGTGTAATGTATATGTACGACTATTATTGATTGAAAATTATATGTAAAAGCTGAAAATTGTACTTTAAAACTTAAAAGATCTAGTTTAATAGTAGTATTATTTTTTCATCTAATTAAATTATTTTATTTTAGATTATTAGTAGCCTTTTGAGTCAAAAATTTTGGCCTTTTATATTTCTATGTGATGTAAATTTTCTTCAATTATTTAGTGTTTTACATATTTTGACATAAATATAGAAATTTGCGGTCTTTTATTGCCTTATTGTTTGATCTTTTGTTAGAAGTTAGTACACGGTTACTTTATTTCACACTTATTTTTCATCGATGCGACCTCTGTAAGAAATTATGACTAAAAAGTGGCCTCCTTTACTGAAAAGCTTTTCTTCCCCCCGAAATAGACTACGGTTAGAGTGAGTAAATCAACTATACGTTTAATAACTAAATATTATATTCAACCGAATATTAAGTATTTATATATATATATATATATATATATATATATATTTATTTAATATATAATTTTAATAATCGGCGCGTATTTCGAAATCGAATCCGTATCGCGACCAAATGTCAAAATTTGGCGCCAAATGTCTCGGTGACATTTTGTAAGGATCAGCTGTGCGTAGGCGGCCATATTGATTTTTTGTCGGAGGAAAAGCGCGCGCCCCGTCCCCCGCCCCCCGTCCCCACCCGCTTGCCCCCGCCTGTTCTATTTTAGGGGCGGCGCGACTCTCCCCCGCCCCGGACCGCGGGGGGTTTGTTGTGGCGACTCGCGCCTTCTCCCGTCTCTTTCCAACTGCCAACCGACGAAAGAGAACGCTAATATTATACACCCCCGACATATATACGAGTTTCTTACACCCGCCCTAAATTCCGTATTCCGCCTAATTCGCATGTGTGTGCGTGTGTGTGTGTGTGTGTGTATGCGTACGTACGTGTACGTTCGCGTGTGTATGTGTGTGACGCAATATTTTACAATCCGCCAATTTGTGTTACGTTACTTACGCACATACGGACAAACGCGATTCCCGTAGGGTTGTTCTTATTTTTTTTTCGTTGTTGTGTTGTTGTTTTATTTTTATCCCTTTTCCGGTTATTTTGCGGCCGTTTTGTTTCGTTTTTCGGATCGACGGTCCTACACAATTTTCCTTTAACTAGAATAAATATATTTTCCGCCATTTATTTGTGTGTGTTCGCGTGACGAACGTATACATCCAGGAAGATCGTTTCGTTTAAGATTTTCGTACAACTTTTTACATTAAATGTATTTATTTTTCACATAAAAATATATTTTTTTAATATTCTAATATTACTAAAATTAGCAGTAGTTTTAAACTATATATAATAATTTACTATATATATATATATATATATATATATATATATATATATATATATATATATATATATATATATATATATATATATATATATATATATATATATATATATATATATATATATAATATAATTTAATATATTGTTCTTGCTATAAATATCAAATTTTATCAAAAGATTATATACTACATATATATCATTGTATATCTACTACATTTTAAAAGATACATATATTATGGATTTAAATCTTTAACTATTTAACTATAAATAAGTCGTCAAACATTTATACTATCGTAACATTAATAAAAATGTTTGAAAATATTTAATTAATTTATAAAACAATGATTTTTCTATTATAATATATTATATATATATATATATATATATATATATATATATATATATATATATATATATATATATATATATATATATATGTATATAATAATCCATCAGAAAAGATCTATAATACTGATAGCTAAAAGTAGAAATAACGAAAAAATTCCGTACAAATAAATCAGATTTATAGTTATATATATATATATATATATATATATATATATATATATATATATATATATATATATATATATATATATATATATATATATATATATATATATATATATATATATATATATATATAGCAATTTAAATTAAGATATACTTAAATTATTAAAAACATATATTAGAATTTTTAAATATTATCATTAATCAAATTTTATGCAAAATGCATCAACTATTATTTTATTTTTTTCTTATTGTAATAAGAAAATACAAATAACATTTAAATAAACCAAAATATATCATAAAATAGTTTAAATTCAATATTTTCATCGATGAGCTTGAATGAAATCATTGAAAACGCATAGAATAAGACATATTTTACGAATTTGCATGAATCCCGTATATTATATAATAAAACAAACTTAAATTACTGTAATGTCAATAGCAATTTCTATCATTATATTCAATATTACACGTGTACAGTGCGGTAAACACTTATTTCAACATTACAACTTCATAGCAATTGATGATATTAGAGAATTGCAAACGACGCGAATAAAGCAAATCATCGCGTGTTTCAACATCGTGACAAACGTTTATTTTTTATTTCTATATATCTATAGTTTTATGTATATTGCATATACCATATATGTTATATAAAAATAGTTTTGTGATTATCTGAAATAATATTTTATTTTTGGAAAAAAATATTTATTAGTTTAATATCAGTTTTAAAGTTGAATCGTTAATTCGGTGATTGATTTTTGTATATTAATCAGAATAAAATTATTTACAAAATTAAAACAATTAAATTAATAAACAATAAAAAAATATATGTAAAGAAAAAAAATCAATATAAAACTTCATAATGATTTGTGTCCGAAAAAAACAATATGAAAAAAATAATATATAAAGCTTGCGTCCCACTTTTTGCGCGGATTACGCGGAAATACGTAATAATTGGGTCAACGCGTGACGGAATTCACCTGCCGACTGCAGCAGGTTTGAGAAACGCTCGTCGCTCAATAGACAAAATGCGCGTGTATAAGAATATATATATATATATATATATATATATTTACCTGTTTATAAGGAAAAAACATCCGTTGTCGGAAAATTTTTTGGTGAAAAATCGATATTTACGCACGCGTATATTTGTGCGTTTTTTGACAACGCCTTTGATTATATCAACAGCTCGCGTCTTTCATTCTTTTTCTTTTTTTTTTTTGAAGATTTGTCTTTGATGTTTTTTTATTGTATAATATTTTTTGAGCGAATTAAGTAGAATATAATAGATAAAGCGATAACTTTTTATCGTATATCATGGATTTGATGTATATTTATTTTGATTCAAATTGTCAATCTCTATATATATTATATATGATGTATTATTATATTATATATACATATACACGTGGTATATACATGTAAATTTTATTGACTCAAGTTATTTTAAATGTCATATAATAAGATATATATATATATATATATATATATATATATATATATATATATAATTACTACAGTTACATTGCATTGCATGAGCTTTCACAGCATTTTTCCATTTTTACACCCTTTAAAATGTCATTAAAAACGGGGGAATTCCATAAAACATTTTGTCTGAGGTCAGTCCATAAAATCGACGTAATATTTTATCAAAATATAGTATATATATAACACGTAGATTTTTGTTAAAATATACGAAGCGATAACGTACATATTCGCTGACTTGATCATGACAATTTTAAACTATATATTTATTAACATATTTTACGCTTCTAATTAAGTATAATTATTAATTATTTTTCATATATATGTATGAATTTTTTTGACTGTATATTTATATTTAAAATTCGATTTATTTTATTATAAAAAATATATATAATATTCACGTATATATAAATTAATTTTTCACAATTAAAATAATGTGAAAATGGTAAAAAAATCAGTGTTGATTTTTTTTGTTCGCACGACACGTGCATTCGTTTCGGTCGTATATCGGGCGCTCACTTTGTTGTGACCGAGCGTTGCAAGCGAGCGGATTGCGGGCGCTAAGAGGGCGGCAGGTCGTGGGATGCTAGCTCGGGGTGGCTGGCATTAGGTGCAGGGTGGCGGGACATCGACCAGCTATGCTACGGCGCATGACTCGACACGTGCTGGAAACATTATGCCTAACTCACATCTATCGTCAAATTTATTTATTTATTTATTATTTGTCATAATTATTCGTTAATTATTTGAGGTTTTTGTTTGGTGTGTGAAAGTTTATTTATTACATGTTTTTTTTTGGTTCGATGTAAAATAAACATATTTGTAAAATATATAATACTTTTGTGAATGCATAAATGATTATTCATTAAATTTAATTTTTGAGAAAAAAATAATATATGTGTGTGTGTGTGTGTGTGTGTGTGTGTATGTGTGTGATTTTTTTAAAGTTGAACGATAACTAATTATAATTTTCGAATTATTATTCAGAGATCTAATCTTGAAGAAAAATTAGGAAATCACAGATATTTAAAAAAAATTTATTTTAAAATAATTTTGTTTATGACATTTTTCATATAAAATAGTTTTTTATTCATAACAGAATATTTTTTCGTTTATAATATATAATAAAAATAAAAATATTTTCAATAATCTCATGAAACTAAATTTTTGATGTCAAATTTCACATTGCATGCAATGTTCAAATTAATGCGCACCCTTCAAATTTTAGCTTTTAGAAAATTTTAATCGTATACTTTTTGATAAAAGGGGTAAAAATAAATGTACTTACATTGCATTTAAATTATAAAATAAAACTTATAAATTTTGAGTAATATAAAATATTTTTTCATTATTTGCTAGTTTTGAGAAATCATTTTTATAAATATTATATATACATATAGATAAATGATATTAATTAAATAAACTCTACTGATAATTACATGGATAAATATTTACACTCTTGATTGATTTTTATAATACGAAAATTAGTACATCGGAACAGGATCGAAAATATATATATATTTCAAAGAATATTTATATTGTAATAATTTAAGCAGAAAAAATATAATAAAATTTTCTAGTAGTTAAACATTTATTGCAATATAATATTATAATAAAAGAGCATGCGAAAGGAGCATCGTGTGAGTCAGGCTTAAGCGTAGCACTGTAGCGCCTCCGTAGGCCGAGTCGTAGAGCGTTCGCCCAATCGGACCAAAACAGCGGCGTCGCCAGGACCGCGATGGCCGTCGCCGCTTAGGCAATCGCCTCGGGGCGACAAAGCCCTGCTGCCTGCATCAGTGTTGAAGCGGCCGCGTTCAACCCGTCGAACTATACATCCCGTCAACGCCAAATATTATATATATATATTTATATATATGTATATATAATATAAATAAAAAAAGAGAAAGGAAATTAAAAAAAAAATATATATATATATATAATATAATATATATATATATATATATATATTAAAAAAGAGGGAAACGTCGTGAAATCCAGAAGGCACCGGGGCGTCGTCGATCGCGGAGGCCCCGGTTGACCCAGATCCCGCTGCACCGACAAACACACAATATCCCGACACCTTTTACTCTCGTCGGAGCCACCATCCACCGCGACTGTGTTCATATCTTTACGCGTCGTTCGTATTTCGTATTTATTAAAAATTAATTAAAAAAAAAAATAATTGAGCTTATTATTAGAAGAGAGTATATATGTATTATATGTATTGTATTATAAAGCGCACGACTGACTCGTATAAAATCGCGCCCGTTCGTATTATAGATTTTCGTTGGCGTTTTTAGTTCAGTGTTAGTTTTAACCGCGCGATAGTGTGTTATATTGCAGGCCGGCACAAAAACGGCTCGGTTATCGATTTTCCAACATTGCATTCGGCCCACAAAAGTGCCCCAGTGCGGCTCCGGGCGCGGCGCACCCTCCCCTCCCGGACGATAAACATCCCCCTCTCGGAAGCGGAAACGACGATGGGGCAACCCTAGCGTCATCGCTGACGATAAAAAGAAACGCTGGAAGAAACGAGGAAAAAGGACGAAAGTTCCGAATAAGGTTCAGCTTGGTGTAAGGCGCAAGCATCCAAGCTGGCTAATCAAAGGGAAAGTCGCGATTTGTCGCTGTCGTCCGGTCACCACCTTCACCATCACCATCATGTGCCCGAAACTCAGGTGCAGGTGCAGACGTCGTCGAGCGCGTCGGGCGCCAAACATCATCAGATCATCATCGATATCAAACAGGACATCGACATGGACGAACTGTCGACGAGGGCACTCACCGAAACGGTGATGGAAACGCTGGCGGCGAGGTCGGTGCTCGTCGATAATGCTTCGGCTTCGTCGCATCACCACGTCGTCACCAATGTGGACGAGAGTAGCAACATCGAACTGGAGACACTCACAACCGTCAACGTGATTGTGGCCAGCGATGGCACCGTGACTCCGGCGGGTACCGTCATCGCGACCACCGACTCCGTTCAGGAACTTGGACCTCAGGAGCTCTCCACGGCCGGAAGGATAGTCGCCGACAGAATTGCCGAACTGACTGCAGTCACTGAGACCGTCAGCAACAATGCTACGGTCACAACGACCGCGACCACCACTGCCTCCAGCAATTCGACCAACACGACCACCACTGCTTCTTCGTCCACCGCATCAGGTATCTTTTTATACCCATATATACCCAAATCTTTCATCAATATCATAGTGCTATAGTGAATTATTACTATATTCTAAAATACACTTCATTACAAAATCTATTTAACTGTAACTAGGTTAAAGCATATTATTATTTAAAAAAAAGTACAGCAATTCCGAAAGACAATAATCGCAGATAAAATCATAGTAAAACAATGTTGTAGAATATAACAATGTTCGATTTTATATTCATCGCGATTAATGCAGTTCATGACTTGAAATATTGCATTTCATTCTTTACGTCTGTTTGGTGCATTCAATTATCGGTACATTTTATTGACACGTTTACTAGGAACCTAATTATATAAATAATAATGAAAATGTAACAAGATACGAGCTGTTTATTCTTTTTTTTTATTATTGACGCAAAAGAACAAATTTAAATAGATTTTTTTTCGAAAAAGAGAAAGATTGATTTTTTTTTAGTCGAAAATAACGGTTTTCCATCGACGTTCATTGTTCTTTAAAGGAATGATTTACATGTTGTTGACTCTAATCAATTTGTTCCTAATTTCATTATATATTTATAATATTTATTTTGAAATATACGTATTCTTCTCTTTTTATTTATATTATAAAATGTAAAATTTTATGATTTCATAAAAAAAAATTACGCGCAAAAACTGAGAAAATTCAAAATTTCGTCAACATTCCGAGAATTTTTCTTTGTTGTGTCTGCAAAAATAAAATCTGACATACGATAATATAGCAGAAGAATTATTTTTAATACAATAATATACGTACACATATAATTAATAATAAAATGTTGTATTAATTATATTATTTGCAGTTTATTCTACATACAAAATAATACATCATATATTTGTACAATTTATAAAATTGGTAATCGATATTACTGCAAATGGCGTTATTCTGCGTCATTTTTTTATTATGAATTTATTTATTCATAATAAAAATAATATGTGTGTGTGTGTGTGCGCGCATAATTTTAAATCCGTTTCCATTTTATACTTCAAAAAAACAAAATATTTTAATGCATTAAATTAATGATGAAAATGTATAATATTTTAAACAAAAAAAAATATAGAAATATTTTTTTTCATTAAAAAAATATGTTTCAATTTCCAAGTCTCTAAAACTGTAATAATTTTCAGTGAAATAATTATAATTTATATATTAAACTATGACACATTTTCGATTACTATGATAAACAATAGCTTAGCGTATTGTTTTTGAATATAACATATTATTTTATTTATATTTTTAATATATTGAACAAGATATAATATTGAAATATTGAGTTTAGAATATTAAAGAAATGACATGAAATATCAGAAATCGAAAAGGTTTTCTTTTTATTTACATACAAAAGTGAACGATATTAAAACGAATTCAACTCGCAATATTTACGTTTATTTCCGACAAAATGAGATAATGCGCAAAAGACGCTCACGTAGTACGTCAATCGATTTTCAATTACATTTCCCGCTTTTCCACCGTAGCTATCTCGCCCTTTCGCGACATGATGTGGGAAATTTTCTCTGGGAAAACTCGTCGCGCTTTATAATAAATAAACATATATATATAATACAACAAGATCTTATCAGTTTTGTTATAGCGGCAAAAATTAAACACTCCAGATATTCAAAAGATAAACAATCGTTGCACACGCCTAAAATAAAAATTATTTTATTTTTTATTTCTCATCGGTTTATAAGGAGCCCATACACTATACGAAACGAGTTTCGATGCATTTGGCACCATTCGCGAGGTGTACCGTTGTTTTTCTCGACCAGCGTAACGAGTTATGTGAATTTTATCGGGAAGAGAAAAAAGGAAGAGATATATTAATAAATAAACGAATATTTTGATGGGCTGTAATTTTTTTTCATTTGGACGAAAATATTACATACAAATTATATAATATATTAACGAATTGAATATGTCGATGATGTGCGTTAATTTTTTATGTTGACATTAATAATAAAGTGATTATATATATATATATATATATATATAAGATTACGATTGAAATAATTATAACTTAATATATTTACTAATTTATGATTCACAAACAAAATTTGACTTTTTTTGAGAAAAAAATTTTTGATATTTTTTTTTACAATTTTAAGCTCGCCGATCTGTTGTTTAGTGCACCTGTAATCTAACACGTGAAGTGTTTTCGTTTCATTTGAATGCATTCGGTTGCGCATCTTCCCGTCTCGCTCGCTCTCATTATGTAATATGAATGAACATTTCCAGCGTTAACCATTGCGCAATTCTCATTGTTTGCGACTGGAAAAACGTATGGAGTGATAATGAACCTTTTTTTTAAAAAATATATTTTTTTAATTTTAAATAAGAATTAAATACGAAAATTTTATTTTTAAATGACGGTTATTGCTATATTGTCATATTTTTAGTAGAATATTAAAAAAAATATAAATATTATATTTAATAGTTTTTATAAATCATTCTTGATACATAGTAACCTTATTATTATATTTTTCAAAATGTATTCAAAAGCTTAATTTTATAATTAATATTTTTTTATATTAATTATAAATTAATAATAATTTTATATTTTTTATATTATTAAAGCGATTAAGGTAAAACTATATCAATTCTATGATAATAATGTATATAGGTCACAAAAAACGTAAACGCCTTCTTTGAACAGTCAACCGCAATTTGACCACAATATCTTTGACAAATGTGAATTAGATTCAAATTTTTGAAATTTAATTTGTTATCAATTTTCAACAATTAAAAATATGCTAAAATAACCGTAAAACTGAAATTTTCTGTTGAATTTAAGATATGGATTACGATTTTTTTTCTAATACATTTCTACAACTTTCAATGGCTGTAAGTCGAAAAAAAAATACGCACATCAATTTAAATTATAAATTTGACATACTTTTCTATTATAATTAGTTGAAGTTTATTCTTAGAACTGTCACGTTTGAATAGATTTATATTCTTTACAAACTGAAATAGAATAATCGAACGTACGTTCTATGTGCACGCACGCACGCACACACACACATACACACAATTTATTTATACTGTTACACATTTATCAAAATTTATTACATTTTCATTCAAATTCATCATATTTACATTTCACCCAAAAATTATATACATTTAGAGAATTGTTTTTCGCTATTATATTATTTCGATGAATGAATTATTTATATTTATTTATATTAATATTTATTCAGATAATTTTCATAAATTTTAAATTGAAATATTTAAATTTATTTTTAGTTCTAAATTTTAAGGTTTAATTATATTTTTTGTATTATAATACATATCTGAAATCATTCATCGTTGAAAATTTTTAATAAATTATTTTAATTTTACTATTACTTCACACACACACACACACACACATATATATATATATATATATATATAAGCATGTATTTGTATATTTATATATGTATATAGATATTTTTTATCATATTTAAATATTTTGTCATTATATATACAATTAATTGAAATTTTTGACATTCAATAATCAACTATTATGAATATTGATTACCTCTGAAGTACGTCTTATTATTATTTTTGAATTTTAATAACATTTTTTATAGATATCGATACGGATACTTGACGATTATTACGCTTTTTTTTTACTTTAATCACCAAAACATTAGCGGTTTTCCCGCTTTCTTTCTGCGGTATTATATTTTCTTTCGAGTCCTTTATTATTATTATTATTATAATATATAATATATATTTTTTTGTTATTTATTTATTTTTTAAAACCCGAATAACGGACGCTTGTGGTACGTAGTCGTGACGTGACCGAAAGAACCGGTACTCGACTCGAGTACCGTTGCTTCATGTCGACGGCGGTTTTGCTTATTCTTCTCCGTGCGAAAGAAACGTCATATTTATTTAGTTTTTTTCTCTATTTTTGGTGTTATCTATATTTATATATATATATGTATTTTTTGTTATTCGGTCAAATTAAAGCCTCTCCCGTGTGCCGATCGGTTAACGCGTAGGAATATTTTAAAAACGCGTGAGAAATGTTTCGACATTTGAATCCCTTGATCTTTCAATCGAGTAGATGAATTTTATGTGAATCTAAATAAAAAAATTGAATAATAAATCTTTTATTATTATTATTATTATTATTATTATTTTGTTTTTAATAAAAGTTTACGATTTTTTTATACGGTTTCCATTAAAGTTTTTCCATTAAGTATAATATAACTAAGAATTGTTTTATTAATTAAGTAAAAACGGGTAAAATAAATATATACAATTGAATTATTCATTTGTTAACTATTTATTAGAAGTTTAATTAAAATATTTAAGGGAGTAATCAGATTTTTTTCAACATCTTATTATATACATATATTAGAAATTTGTTACATTAGATTTCTTATTGTTTTTTTTTTACAGAAAAACGTCATTAAATATTCATTATCATTTTTTTTTAAATACAATATAAAAAACATAATATATGTTAAAAAACATAAGATCAAATTTTAGAGTATAATTTTAATTAGTTGTTTTTTTGATCCTTTTTAATAAAAAATATCAAACTAATGGCAACAATTATAAACATTTTTAAAGTCTCTTGAGGTTGTTTTATTTTTTAAAAGGTCAAGTCGTCAATTCTATCTACAAATTTCATACATTTTCAATTTTGAAGGATTTCATACTGGTAAATATATATATATATATATTTTTATTAAGAAAATATCTTCTATATTTTTTTAATAAAAACTATAAAATATATTCAATATTATACGTATGAAATATTAAGTGTATATTTTTGTCATCTATTGCATAATCATACATTAAATATTGATCAACAGCCAAAGGATTATAATTGATTTTTATAATATTAATATTACATTTTATAACGGAAAACGTAATAAAATTTCGTCGAGTCGACAATTTTCAAGAAAGCAATATCGAACAGAACATCTTTTCAGTGCGCCATATATTTTTAGATGATACTTCGAATTTAGCAAAATCGCACTGACACACGTTTCCTCATATACATGCGGCTTTTTGACTAAAAAAATTAAACACTCAAATAATATATATATATATATATATATATATATATATATACATAAAAAATTTCGAAAAAAAAAATGAAAACAGTCAGACTTTCCCGAGTCGTGAGTCGAGTCTTAAGTGGGTCGCGGTTTTCGTGAGTAATCCTTGAATCCCAGTTACTCGACCCAAATTGATTCGTATAACGGAACTATTCGATTATGCAGAATAAAACTATAGTATATTTTACGTTTTATATGAAAAAAAAATTGTCATTACAATCTCAATTATTAGATTTATAAATTAATTCAAAAAAATATTTTTATTAATTATATATTTTTTTTAATTTATTTTTCAGGTGAGCAACTTCAATATGTTTCAAACATTCACATTCATATGGTAAATAAATGGTGAGAATATAATATAAATTATTAATTTTAAAATTGTATGTATGTATATATAATGTGATCTGTTGATGATTTTCGGCCCGTCGTTCATTTTCACAGTTACAAAATAGTTTGATGGAATCATTCACAGATCGTTGCAATACAGTGCGATTACAAAGTTTTCGATTTTGTTCGAACTATTTTAGTATATTATTGAACGTCGATCGAAGTGTCGGTGTCGAAATGTAAATTGTTTCGAATTTTGCATCGCCTCTTCAATAAAAAGCGTGGAATTGAAAATAGCTTCGTTCGGAATGCTTTTTTTCTTTTTTCTCTCAGTTCAAGTATAATATATAAATATATTTATGATTTACACGTTTAACTGATTCGTATGAACTTTAAATTTTTTAAATATATCACAGTGAGATCTGATTTCGTTGCATCTTAAAAAAATATTATATAAAAATCGCCAATTTGAATAAAATTATTTAGGCATATCATAGAATTTTGTAAAGAATTAGATTGATTATAAAACATTTCTTTCTATATATAATTATATTTTTAAATTGTTTAATACTTAATATTTCATTGATAATATTATAGTTTTCTATATAAATAAAATATAATAGATATAATCGAAAATTAATATATTGCAGTTGTTTCTTAAATGACAAATGAATAATTTAAAAAAATGAAAGAGTTAAATTTTACTCTATGGAATAATTTGTAAGAGAATTTTTCAGTGCGTAAAATTTTCATTATGCGTCTTTTTTTGTTTGATAAAACAAACCCCCTGTGCGCCTTGGCTTTTACGTTTTGCGGTTGCGCAATGTCGTATTTTTGACGGGGTTGAGTTTATTTATCCCACACCCAGTATTCGCATTGACGGATCTCAGCTGCGGCGCAATTCTTATTTTGAAAAACTTACTTTATTTTTACGTTATATAATAAACCGATAATAATAATAATAAAGAATATTCATCACCATATTTAAGATTTCATATTGCGCTTTCGTAGAATTTAAAAAAAAACGAGAAAGTTTATTTCGTTCGTTTAAAACGCTACGCAAACAGAAGAAATTATCTCGTATAATTGTCATGGCTTTCCTTTTGACTTTATGTGATTCTCTTGAAATATTGTGTTTTTTGAGTGATTTATTTAAGTGATTAGTTCCTTTTTTATGCGGTAATTATTCATTTTCATATCTTTATTTATTAAAATTATTTTTATTTTTATTTTAAATTAAAGTGTGTATATGAAGTTAAAAAATGAGCTATTGTATATTAATATGTCTGTAGTTATATATACAATTATTAATGTCAATGATATATTTTTATAGTGAATGTCAACATTTTGAAAATTAAGTACGGTATTTAAAAATCTATTTATAACTCGTTTATTAAAAATATTTTTCAAATGTTTTATCATATCAATAATAAATAGAATTTGATTTTTAAATTTCAATACTACTTATATATTCCATATATTTATATTGTATAAAGTAAAATGAATTGAATACGTTATAAATATATATTATATATATATATATATATATATATATATATATATATATATATATATATATATATATATATATATATATATATATATATATATATATAATAAATATTTTTTTTAAATAGACAGTGATCGCCTGAACACCGTGTTCAGCCACGCAATATTGCAAGAGAGATGTAATAGTCAACAAAAGGTTGGCGCAGTTTTTACGTAAGCGAATCAGCGCGGACAGTATTGCGACGACGCGCTCGCGGTGTGGACGCGGCGTTCGCGAGCGCGCGCCGCTCGTCTCTTTCGCCAGGGGCGCTCAACCTTTTTTATTTCGCGCGCCGCGTTCGCGACATTTCAATGTGACGTTTCGCAGTGTTGTTATTATTATTATTATTTTTGTTTGTTTTGGTTCGTTTCTTGTTGCGATACGTCGCGATGACGCGTCGACGACGATTTTCGATTTGCGACACGTTTAATTGTCAATGTTTAAAATTGAAATTTTATTTTTAAGGTATAAATAATTAACGATTATATATTAGATAATATTATGACAAAATATATTTCATAATAGAAAGTGTTTATTATATATATATATATATATATATATATATATATATATATATATATATATATATATATATATATATATATATATATATATATATATATATATATATATATATATATATATATATATATATATATATATATATATATATATATAATTTAGGACATGTATATATATTTTAATTTCATTGAAACGGTTCCAAAATATATAATTCAAAAATTTGATTATTGAAAAAAATATGTAATACTGATATCAAATTTATAAATTATCTTTACTTAATTTTAATTCTTAAATTACAATTATGTTAATGTCATATATATCCAATTTTATAAAAAAAAATAATAATTAAAATGCATTCAAACCTAATACACTTTATACGTATTAATTAATTATTAATTTTTGTAATTCAATGAATAGTTTTACTTTTAAATTATTCAATGCAAATGTATTGAAATTGAAGTGAAATTTATATTAACTATATACATAAAAAATACGTATGAAATGCGCATAAAAAAATAATAGGAAAAAAGTAAACAACCCCCACATATGACTGATAAAATTCGTAGTATCGATCTGTTTATTGTTACCCTTTTTTTTCGATTAATTTGTAAACACGTTATATTATTTATTTGAATTTGTCAAGAAAAATGATAAAATTTACCATTACATACTAATTAAATATATTGGATTTAACTAAAATTTACGTCATAACTACATATTTTTACTATAGAAAAATATGTTATGTTTACATAGTTATTTTAGAAAAATTAAAAATATATATAAATTGAAACACATATTTCAATGATTCATATTTGTCTTTTTACCTTTTGTTACATAATTTTTAATAAATAGATAGTTATTATAAAATATTATTATTTTTAGAAAAATATATGTCAAATAAGAATCTTCGACATATGACATTTTTATCTTGATATTATTTTTTTAATAATTTTATATAATTTTCAGTTAGTATTTCTAATATATTAATAAACGTTAAGCTTTTCCCGATTAGATTTATATTTTAATAAATAATTGATATTCTATACGATAATATAGTTAAAAATTAAATAAATTTAAATAATTAGAAAAGTTATTAGATAAATGAGAATATATAAATCAATTCCGATTTCTAATACATCTTTATAATTAAAATTTAATTACAAGCTATTAATTTATAAGTTAAACTTTTTGTTTCTATCTCGGTTTTTTATTTTGTGACTGAATCATCTAACTAGTATTTTATCAATTTTATAGTATTTTATTATAAAATATACTATGAAATAACTATCAAAAAATATAACTATTGTTTTTTTCAAATAATGATTGTAGTTTGATAAAACATAAACAAATTTTATAAAAATATCTTTCATTATTTCATAAAATTTAATTATAAAACGAAAAATACTTGACAGTTAAAATGTCTAAGATTTATATGAATTCGTACAACCAATCAAATTCAACGTAGCAGTACATGTCAATATTTATTTAATAATAAAAATCTAAATTATAAACGTACACAAGATTAAAAATATATAATACATATTTTAAACATTACAATGTAAAAAAAATCGAGCGCTTTTTTTAAAATTGCATATTATTTTTCATTTCATATATATATATATATATATATATATATATATATATATATATATATTTATTTATTTATACGCACGCGCGCGCCCTCATCGCACGCGTCGCATTCTAATCGCCCGTTCTTAACTAACGTCGTACGCGTCGATCGCTTAGAATGTGAACGCCGAACGCGGCCGAGTTTAGTGGGTCACGCAACAAGTTGTGTCCCATTTGGAACGACACGATATGGCGAAGCGTTGAAACGTTTCGAACTCACCTCTATGACGGTGTCCTAAACGTGCGAAATGGGTCACATCAACCGATTAATTTAACCTATCTATATTATTATTATTATTTGCGTCTATAGTCGGCTATAATAAATCCTTATTGTGCTATACATATATATATATATATATATATAAATATCTTCCAAGATTGATTCTTCTCTACGATGCTCAATAATATCACGAAAGAAAAATGAAAAATATATTGCATGCAACATTAATCGTATAATTATAAAATTTATCGAATCGAATTTATATTCGTATATTTCTATAGTAAAAAATAAATAATATTTATTAGTTATTTCTATGTAAACAAAAATGCAAAATTTTCTTAATTGATTCCTTTCTTTTTTTTTTAATAATATATTTCAACTTGAGTTAATATAAACAACGCGAGTTTCAAAACGACCTTCGTGTTTCGCAAAGAAAATAGCTTTAGAAAACATTTTATAATTCTCATAGTTAGTTGATTACTAGTTTATATTGTATATATATATATATAATATATAAACGATTATGTTATTTAATTTGTCATATGAATTTATTATTGAATCATCTTTTGATTATTGATAAAATTTTCAATTTCCATGTTTTATTTCAATTATATATTTCAGAAAAAATTATCCGATCGAATAATCCACAAAAAATCAGAATTTAAACGCGATAGAAAGAATAACGAAAGACAAAAAAAAACGGATATATAATCTATCGTTACGGTTAACGATTCGTTAAACGGTGTTTTTCTTTTTTCTAATTTATTTGTTTCACATACGATGCTCAAGTATTTATATATATATATATATATATATATATATATATATATATATATATGTGTGTGTGTGTGTGTGTGTGTGTGTGTGTATATTTTTTTTGCACCGTTAGTACATTTTGTGTTTATATGCATGAAACGAGCAAAGCGTTATTTTAACCGCTAATCCAATTGAGCGATTATCTCGTGCGCCGTCATACTTAGAAGGTTTTTCGACTAAATTATTACGTTTTTCCGATGAATTCCACTATAATATATATATATATATATATATATATATATATATATATATATATATATTAAAAATATTTTTATTTCTTTGATCATTACATAGTCAAGTTGCCAATTTGGTATATGAGATTTCGCTTATATTACAAATATTTTTATAAAATTAATATGTTACATATTTAAATTATATTCCCTTTTGAATTCATCATAAAAACATTCATCTCGAGAAAGGTTCTAGAGTGTGACCTTTTTTTTGCGAATCGCCCGATCACTCAAAACATTGACCACCATTAAAAATAATCGAAAAAAAAAAATGGATATATATCATTATCGACAATAACGATAATAAATAACGACATGTACCTGTATATAAACGTCTAATATAACATAATATATATAGACGTACGTGTTGAATTGGCTTCGATCGATTGCCGAATCATTTTCCGCTTGCGAAATCATTTCGCAATACACTTTTTGGTGACTAGTCGTCCATTTTTTTTTTCCATTTCATTTCAGCGAGTTCATTAAACTGTGGCTCGGGGTCATTTACTAACTACTTTTTTTTATTTTTTATTTTTTTGAAAAACAGAATAAAAACTGTATGTATGTATGTGTGTGTGTTTGTGAGCGATTTTATTTCGCATAAATAATGAATAGTGCTTCATTTTTTTTTCTATCTCTCTCTTGAGTCGTTTAATTTCGAGACCGCTAGACATGGTCGTAAATAAGTCGTTTATTAATTGAGCATATATATATATATATATATATATATATATATATATATATATATATATATATATATATACATATAAATCGACATATTAATATTTACATTTTCCGGACGATATATTTAAATATGATTAGTAAAATTGATTGTGTTGTGATTGGATATTTTGATTAGGATCAAATTTAGAACGTAGAACTGATGACTCAATTTAAAATGTACATATATGAAGTATAATATTTGCATATAAATATATATTTAATATGTATGTTTTTTTTGTAAATAAATTAGGACATAAATCTTATTAATAATGTTCGAATGGTGTTTCTCAATATTTTCTATTGTGATAATTGATTTATTGTATATGAAAAAAGTCAATATTATTTAATAAATATATATATAAATATTCTTTTAAATAATTAAAATATTACGTAATAATTCATAACAATTTATCGATAACCTATATATTGAGTGTTTAGATTTAAAGACAGATGTAATCTTTTAAAAAATTATTATATACTTTAATTTTCTTTATTTAAAAAAAAAACATAATGACATGGAATCGATTTCAAAATATTTAATCTGTCGCAATAACAAATAAACACACGAATAATAAGCGTGTAATAAATAGTGTCGTTGCTGCATTTATTGAATAATTATGCGTCATTCGATTTTTCACAATAATTTCACCGATGCTTTTTTTTAATATTATTATTTGTCCAGTATTATTAACAATATCGGCTATCGTTTGCATTAAATAATAAATAATATGAAAAAGAGAGGAAAAAACTTATAAAAATAATGCAATATTGCATTCTCGTATTTGACCAAAAAAAATGTTTTCGTTTGCAATATATATAATAAATATTTTATATTTTTAATTGTGTTCACGCTGCAAATAGATTCTAAAGCGATTTTGTTCTATAATTTTTTACTAAATTCGAATATTAACCATTTTATATAATATAAAGAAAATATTTTTTTAATTTTGTCTAGATTTTTTGATAACATAAAGTCAATTAAATTATTGTTTTTTATATTATATTAAAAGTTATTTTTTTATTATTTTAGGTTAGTATTGTTATTTAAATATAGTTTAAAATTCTAATAATATAGATGTTGAATAATAAAGAATAAATTAGGTAGTATCTTTGTAACGTATTTATATAAAAAAATAAAATACATATTTTTAATATTTTATATACAATTTTGATAGTATTATTTGAAGCTTTTATCAAAATTAAGTTATCCAATAATAGGAATATTTAAATAATTTATTAAAAAAAATCGCTTTTAAAATGAGAGCTTTGATTCGAATTTTAGATATATTAAATAGAACTTCAAAACGAATCAATATAACATAATGTAAAGTTGATTTCGGATAAAAATATCATTAATATTAGACATTAATTGTTTGGAATATTTTCATTGTCAATTTTGAAGTCATATATTTTATACAATATAATAATAATAAAAATAATAAAATTTAATTTTCATAATCTTGAAAACGAATAGCCTTTGATTGTTAAGAATTTTCATGAATAAATCACAATAAATAGAATCGAATATTAAAAAATTTGCTGACATGACAACCTTGAGGAATGTAATATTGCATTGCATTCGCGCATGCTCTCAAAGAACCTGTTAAGCTCACCCACCACAAAAGTTCACCTTGAATTAGCTTTTGTCGCTGGAAAAGCATCATCGCACACTTTTCTTCGTGTACATATATATATACATATAAATATATTTTCACAATATACACACGTTAAATTGAACGATGACATCATTCGTAGGAAATCCACCCTATTATAAATCATAAGTAACCCGTGATATATTATTATCATGATCAACATCGTCGTCGTTGCGGAGATCGCCTTTGTTGTGGAACTTTTCAATTTATTGTACGACACGACGAAAAAGGGGTGTGTGTATGTGTATTCAATGAAATTATATTATTATTATATTGAACTGTAAAGCGTTCGAGCGCTTCTCAAATATCATTTACGGTTTTCCAATTACCGTGTTTTTGCCTATATATATATATATATATATATATATATATATATATATATATATATATATATATATATATATATATATATATATATATGACATAACTTTTTTTTCTTTCTCGTCGCGTGCAAATAAAATTTTACATTTGTATATAGCGTTTTATTTTCGTAATTTAGATCATAATATATATTCTATGATATTGTTTTTCAAAATATTTATTTGATATTGCACTATTTATGTTATAAACCGTTTTTTTATATTATGTATTATTCTGGAAAATTAATGTCATTTAAAAATAGCCTCACTAATTAATTCTCATTACTTTAAAAAAATAGATTTTTTTAATACTTTTTAATAATTTATTTGAAAATGGTATAAATCTTAGTATTTAATAAATTATAATAGTATCTTTGTTTTGAATCAAATATATATATATATATATATATATATATATATATATATATATATATATATATATATATATATATATATATATATATATATATATATATATTTGATATTGTAAGAAAGTTTTGAGAACAAAACGATCACGAAAGTATATAGTTGAATTCGTGTACATATCAGAGTTTCTCTGTACGTGCGTACTTCACATTGAGGAAAATGCATTTTCCGTCACCATACACCATATGTGTGTGTGTGTGTGCGCGCGCTTTAATGTGCATGTACATGTGCAGAAAAGTGCATGAGAAGTCGGAGTCAGATCGATATGGCGCATGCGCTAACCGGTGCATCCTTCCTTATAACTCGCTATCGAACCACGAACATTCAGTTTGCAATGAACAACGACACAACAGCTATTTCTAAAATAACAATAACCAACCCCCTTTAATATAAACTAAATAAACACAAGCGCGAAAATAACAGTACAACACATATAAACGAAATGGAACCGTTTCGATCTAACGACGCATCGTCGTCGTATTGATAATTATTTCGCGTCGCAAATCGAAAGCGGGAATTCGCATACTTGAAAATTAATGAGAAAAATAGGAAAAAAAAAATGTTCGCAGTCGTTTCGTACGAGCGTCGGATTAACGAAGTGAACTTATTATATATACGTATAGTGTTTAAATGAAAACGTCGTATAACCGTTGAGTGTGCGTGTTCGAGAATTTTCACGTCGTTTCTACATAAACATCACATAAAGAATATTATTAGTTATGAAGAAGAAAAGACGCGATACAATCTGCTTCAAACATCGTTCGAGGAACAAGTACAGTTCCGTTTTCTTCAATACGTGAAAATAATACAAAAATAATAAAATTATTATAATTTTTAATGGCCGGCAATATAAATGAGACCAATTTTACATTTGTACTTTCTTTATTATACGTGTGAAAATAAATAGACAGACGCACAAACGTCATAACAACTACGTAACATCAGTGATAGTGAACATTTTTTAAAAAAATAAGTAAAACATAGTATATTTATTTACAAATAAATATATATATATATATATATACAAATCAACAAATTATTCTTATATATATTAAGTGCATTGTTGTATTGTTGAAATTTGATATTAAATTTATAATTTAATATATATATTATATATACTGTAATATTTTTAAAGTCATATTATATATATAAATGTATAAAGTTACCCTATATAATAGTTACCGAAACAAAGCCAATATATTTTAATATATATAAATAAATAATCCTTTGTACAAAAAGCAATATATATATATATATATATATATATATATATATATATATATATATAATATATAATATATAAAATATTTAAATTTTATTTTAATATAATATTGTGCGCGTACTTTAAAATAAAGACAAAATAAAATAAATTAATGTTATGTGATCGTTTAATATGTGTACATGTGAATTATTTTGATTATATTGGTCAAAATGAATAGTTCAACAATGTTCGAGATGTGGAACAGTGTTAGTTCCAAATTGGAACAGGCGCAATCCAACATACAGCAGACCCAACAACCGCACACTTCTGGTGGAAGCATCAAAGGTATTAATTATCATCATCATCGTCGTCGTCGTCGTCGTCGTTTAAAACATTTTTAAAATACAATTTTACATACGGACTATAGACAATGCGTGTGGCTTTGTATATATATATATACGTATATATATATATATATATATATATATATACACACGTATTTGCATATGTGTATGTGTGTAACAGTGAAAATATCGACCGATGTGCAAAAGATGCATTGTACGCATGCAACCAGCGCCGTTTAAGATTTCTTATATTTGACTAACTTTTTTTTTGTATTTTTTTAATATTAAAATTACAAAAAAATACATACGTATTATTCTATATGATTACATCAGATTACATTATTATAAGTTATATGGAGCAACATTTCAACGGTTTCTTGGTATCTATAAGGATCTGTTCCAAGGTTTCAGCAGATAATTATAAATCCTACGTGCGACTATATTCTTTTTATATCAATTTAAAATGTTTTCAAATTGATATTATTTCGATCTATTCATTTGATTAATATTAATTTCATCAAATGTAGAATAAAACAAAAAATCTAATTCACCAGCCCTGTAATGTTTTTATACTATTTTTAAAATGTCAGAAATTATATATTATTTTAAATTGAACCTTTTCTCATATTGAAAATTGATTAAATTAATTGAAAAATTGTTTATATATGTGACCGAAGCTTAAGAACAATACCGATATATGTGTTAAAAAAAGTAGTTAATTAGCGTCGACTGTTCGTAACTATCGACTCATACGCGAGATCAAGCGGGTCACCTTCGGTTTAATTTCGCTTTTCGCAATCGAATATATATATATATATATATATATATATATATATATATATATATATATATATATATATATATATATACGCGTGTGTACATGTTGTAACGGATCGACATCGAAACTTTGTTACGTCGGATTATCGAACGGTGAGCAATATTGTATTATCGATGATTCGATGACGTATATAAAGAATACGAGTTATGCGTATATCGATAGTTAATATATGTAGACAGGTCGCGGGTATAAAATTTATATTTTATAAAAAAAAAATTATATAATATTGTAAAATTTGATATTTTTACACCCCAGGACCGAAAAGTGTTAATTTTACATGTCGATTCATAAATATGGCACATGGTCACGGTGCGGTTTTTGCTCTATTAGATTGCACGGTCTAAGACGATTTATTATATTTATTACCGTAATATCTTATATATATATGTGTGTGTGTGTGTGTATTTTTTTTATAGTTTATCGAACTTGCATTTGGATCGTATGCATCTCGAAAAACGTGTACCCTTCTCTTTATTTACAGTCAATTTCGATTTTAATCGACGGTTCGAAAGAGTCATTAAAGCGATCGTTCGCAATAAAATATTCAAGTAAATTGCACGTGGTAATTTAAACGCATTATATTTTCATATAGCTGTGTGCATTTGCAGTGTTAATTTCACATTATATATATAAAAATATTAGTACTAAATATAAATTATAATTTTAGATTCGTCCTCTTTTAGTTAACCGACGAACGTTTGCAGAGGTAATTGTGCAATATTAACTATAAAATTATAAGGAAAACTAATATTGATTTCATACAATATTTCCATATATATTTTAAAAATAAAATAAAAAGATTTTCATTGACAATACATCGATTTCACATTATTTTTTTATTATTTCATATAAATATATATATATATATATATATATATATATATATATATATATATATATATATATATATATATATATATATATATATATATATATATATATATATATATATATATATATATATATATATATTAGAGAATAGTATTTTAAAATAAAAAATTAAGATAATTACAAAAGTGATCAAACACATATACGCACATATATATGAAGAAAATATTAGTATTTGTATTAATCCAAAGTTCAAATTTCACTTTTAACGCAATCGCGAAAACGTAACGTTTTATATAAATAATAAACAAATCAATCACAAAGTATCACAATTAAACACGGGACATCTTCAATGACATTCTATTCAGAATCTAAATGCTAGCCAACAAAACTTGCAACATGCTAATTTCGCTATCTAATTCTTTTTAAATCTATTTATCATTCGTCTAAATATTCATCCTACATACTAACAAAAATATTTCTAAATCATCCGTTCATTTTACTGCGGTTAAAACGATCGGTTAAATACGACAAATCGGCAAACTTCGTCATAAAAGAGATCCGATACTTCGATTTGATCCTAGATTTTTTTCAATGTGCACATGTCCTGATACCGTTATCGGTATTGTGAATAAAAATATAATCGTATCGAATTTATTCCTGTATATAGAAAGAAAAAAATGGACAGGTGACGTTCCCATAAATTCACTGAGATGTTTTACCTGAAATGATTTTTTTACTTGTGTACCATTCATTGTGAACTTTTTACGCAATCGTATGAATAAAAAATACATGATCAGTTTTCTATTGAAACGTTTTTGTAATAAAAAAAAATTGTAGCACTATTATTACGGCATATCCTGTAAATACATGCGACATATGGGTTTTTACAATGAAAATGAAGCGGCACTTGTATAAAAAATAATTATATAAAAAATCAATGGATTTTTATATCTTGGAAAATTTTTATTTTATGTTATCTTTAACTTTATATGAAAGGATTTAACATATTACTGTATTATATATAAAAATAACTACACTCAATTACATGACAGCGTAGGTGTCATACAATATAGTATGTCAAATATTCCCAATCTTTTATATTTATTAAAATTTTTATTGTAAAAAATATTTTTAATATTCTAGAATAATATTGTGACTAAAAATATTTATTCCCAGATTTCATCTAATTAATTACAGCTTTACACACATTATTATAAATAACAGTTTACACACTCAAAATTATGATAATTATTTTCACAATAAATTCAGAAAAAAATATTGATAATTTAATTTATACAGAAGTCTACTTTTTAACCCCCCAAAAAAAAACGGAAAAAATATGTTAACTAGTGTAATAAATTAATATTTTAAACGGATCGATTATAACATATGCGCAATCGTTCATGTATCTTTCATTTTTTTTTATAATAGATTACGTGATAAATTCATAAATTATAGCCTGGCTAATAGTGTAATCACCGGTTATAACATGTCCAGTTTATTATAATGTTTGCTTTGATAAAACCAGCTTCTTTACAAGAAGCATACGCGTTAATGTCTTGTTATTCAATCGATTACCGCTTTCTATTTTCCGGGACTACGGGTCCGCGCTTTTCTTATGAAATATGTAAAATAACTTTTTTTCTTCTTTTCTTTTCTTTTCTTTTCAATTTTATTTCTGTCGTGTTCCGTCACTCTTTTCTCTTCGTTTTTTTTTTTATTTCATTTTGGCGGTTAAGATTTATTGCCTATCCGTATGTCGCGCGCGTCGAACTTTCTCTCATTATATATTAATCAGTTCGTCGAATTATAAGCGCTTTTTTTTCCTCCCGTTCGATTATATCGTTATGTCTATTAGCGCATTTTAAACGGTTGATTTTCGTGTGAAAAATCAATTTATTTATTTATTTATTTTTTTTACATTTCAGTTTAAGAATATTGTCGTTGAAAATTGCTTCCGCGCGATTATAAATAAATAGTGGACGTTTGAGAATGCGCGATGTAATCTCGAAATGTGAAAGATGAAGTCGGATTCTATTTATGTTAATTAGGTTTAAAAATATAATTATATATGTGGTTTTTTATCAATTAATAAACATTATTAACTATAATGATTCAAATTAAATTAATCAGATTATATTATATTCGTAATTATCAGAGCAATCATTATACATATATTTAAATAAATATTAATGGAATCTTTAATAAATCTATAATCAATTTTTAAATGTCATCATAATATTTATTATACATATTTTAATTCAGATTGTAATGAGATGAAAAATGATTTGATGTCTTATAAGATTAAAAATTTAGACAGATTCAGAATATAGGATAAAACAAGTAAAAATTCAAGAAAATTATTATGAAAGTATAGAAAAATCTTATTAGAACTGACGAAAATTGTAAAAATATCTGTCCGAATTAATATGCGTTGTAATATAATACCAACTAACATATCATATTGGATTAACGAAAGCCAGATTATCGTGAAACCTATATAAATATTTACAGTTAAGATATATATTATATATATATATATATATATATATATATATATATATATATATGTGTGTGTGTGTGTGTGTGTGTGTGTGTGAGCGTTTGTGCATTCGATCGTTTTGGCAGTTTTATAACTAACGTCGTCAATTGCATAACGGTTTCAGCCTCCGGCTTCGTAGAAAGTTGTATCACGATTTCGGACCTGGTCTCCTGACGAATACGGAGTCAAGCTGGTGAGTGAAAGAGAGAAAAGTCTCATGAACGAGAAATATAGAAAATATGAGAAAGGAGCTTGCAAAACAGGGGATTTCAAGCTTTCAATGGGCAATTCTTGTCCAATTCAATCAATATTTATTTATTTTTAATTTTATGTTTATGAATATATTTTGAGATGAACTATTATCTATGTTGAGTATATGGTTATATATAATTGTCCTGGGAACACGGATCAAAATTAATCGTAAATCGGTCGTTTCGGGACTCGAACGGCTCAATTAACGGTTTTATAACGTCGTTAATGAGATTGACCGCCTCTGAAGCGGATAAACGAAATGTGATGATAGTAAAGTATAAAAACGACGAAAAAAGACATAAGCCGATAGACAAACAGAAACGGCGAGCGGTCAAAGACAGACACACTTTCCAATCGCTTCGCATTCATTCTATAGAGACCACGTGAAACGAAAAAACTTATGTAATTCGACCAGAAATCTACGCGAACTTGAAACGGCGTAATCTGGTTTTATTTTATGTAATAGTAATCATATTATACGAGCTTATGTCTCGTTTTGTAACAGGTTTTCGTTTGCTATGAAATGTGCTTTTTTGTATTTTAAATATTTTTCTATGTTTATTTATATTTTGTTTTTTTTTTTTGTAATATTTCTTTTTTTTTCCACTGTTGGAATCGAAACGATACTTTCTTGTTATGGAGTTTTTCCTTGTTCGATTTTGTTTTCTATCTTTATTTTTAGATTGAATAGAAATCTGCGATAAAAAATCATTTATAATATCAATTTTTGTACTTATTAATAATAAAATTAAGAAAGTAGAAATATACTATAAATAGTAAATTTACTGTTTTATCTACTGCGACTTTCAATTCGTAATGGTTTTGAATCTTTCACTCTTCTTTTGATTTATTAATCTTAAATCAATTTTATATATTTTTTATTGTTCACTGATACTATTATTAGCTTTTATGTTCAAAAATTTATTTAGAGATTTTTGATAATGTAGTAGATTAAAAATATCATATAAGAATATTCATCGAAGATAAAGATGTTTAATATAATATATCTGACCCGTTGTATTTCTTTCACGTATTTTTCTTGGAATTCTAACATATTTTCATTGGAATTTATTTCAAAATAATGCATAAAAAACTATGAGTATATTATTATCAAAATTCAATTAAAATATCTATTTTTATATTAAAACAAAATTCTTAAATCAAATAATCACATAAACTGCGTCATTTTCATTCGAAGAATATCAAAATTTTTGCTGATTAAAAAAATAAAAAAAAATTAATTAATTATACGAAGATTGCAAACGCATACTATATTGCGCAAAAACTTAGCGCTGTAATGATTGATAGTTTGCTCAGTCACGACCTTATGCCTCTTTTTATTTTATTAACGGTTGACTTTCTTTTCGTTGTAGCGGTCGTTTGGGTGTGCCCGATGTTAAGTTTTTTTTTTTTTTTTGAAAATTTTTTAACACAACCTCTATATGGCCGTTGGGCAGCCAGTTAGTTATGTGTTAACATAGTGGTTCGCCTACTGGACGCCTAGAGCCATTCGCCTATACACGACTCGGCATATATGCTTTATATTATATTATATACAAGCCTTGAGCCTCTCACACATGATTAACCAATAGACGATTGTCAACATTTCATCTTTGCCATACGTTTTCGATTTAGAATTATATTAAATTTTACCTCAAACAACCCTCAAGTGCCTTTTAAAACTAAGAATAGCTTATATTTTATGGGGACAGTTTGTCTTCATGACATCACGCATACATCTCTTGTCCTCTTTGAAGATAATCCAGAGATTACAATTTATATATCTGATTTTATTTTATTTCTATACTAAAAAATATGTAAACATTTCAATATAGGAAACTTATGTATAGCTAAATGGGAAAATAGTAAATAAATGTGATACGAAATCACTACATAATTATAAAATCGAATGTCGCAATATCTCGATATTGTCAGTTTCAAAGTAGTGACGTTATTCATATTAAAGTTTGATATATTCAATTAAAAATACAGTATCCGTTGCTTAAGGACTTGTATACTATTTTAACCCAATTCTAGTTTTATTGATACTATATATCACTAATTTATCTAAATATTTATGAATCTTAAAATGTAAAGTTTGAAAATTAAATTTTCATTTATATTATTATCACATGAAATTTGATCCTATATAGAAATTTTAATAAAAGTTCAAACATACTTGAAGTCTGATCAGCTATTATTACCATATATCCTCAATCACAATTTCAAGACACGTTAACCTTTTATATAAGCGGATAATAATATAACAATACTATTTTTTCTTTCGTTTTATCACATCAAATAAATTAAATCACTTTCCCCGACGATTACATATGTAATAATAAAAAAAAACCACTTCAATAAAACGTTAATTTAATTCAACCACCCACATGTTGACATTTCTCAGAAGCGTATTTATTCAATGAATTATTTATTTATTGTTTTACTTTCGTAATTATATTATAACCGTGATTTAATCGGTATTTAGAATATTTAACGTCAAAATATTTCAATTTTTTATCTATCGACGATCGGATAATTACGATAACTTCTAGTAATTTCTAGCTAAATCTAAATAGACACCGATAAAAATGCCATAACCCATTTCTTTTCGCTGACTTTGAAACGTTGTAGACAATTTTTCTTTGAACACATCACGTCTATGCCGTGTTCTCGAGATCAAATCTTAAGATTATTTCACTTGATTATTTGAATATGGCCTACCTATGGATAGATAATCGATAAGAAATTTAATTGTCGCAGACTTTTTATAGGAATATTGCGTAAACGTATTGAAGCCAATTTTATTGCACATCATAAATGAGCTCCATGTATTTTTAATTCAATGAAAATAAATACATTGTAAACAGTTTATTATTCACATCGTGATTGTTAGAAACGATCCCTTGACACGTCTTCGTTTATATTTATTATGCCGAATGAAAAGTGCATAAAACTACTAGAGAATAAAAAAAAATTCATCTTTACATTCCTAACTCATACTCTGTTGTGTTAGACAATATCAAAAAACACTTTAAAAAGTAATTTATTTGGCCTTTTCTATTTATAATCTCTATACCTGTCTTATTCTAGACCTACTTATCTATTATATTATTTTCTAATATATTAAAAATAATGCTTATAACTATAAATTGATTTATTTTAAATACAGATATTAAATATATTTATTATATAAATTAAAAATACTTTAGTTGAAGGAATTTTTATGAAGAAATTAGTAGTTATATTAAAAAAAATACAATAACTTGTCATGCTTCGATATATCAGTAATAATTCGCATACAAAAAAAATATGTAAAAAGTTTACTAATTCCCATAATTAAGCGATTATTTTACTCGCATTTGTTGACTTTGTAATACTAATTATTATAATCGCATTAGAACCGTGTCGATATTAACACGTTTACGTCCGGACGATTCGTCTAAATGCGCCGTTTATTATAATCGCGATAATTTTTTTTATATATGTAAAAATGTATATATATATATATATATATATATATATATATATATATATATATAATATTATAAATTTATATGTGTATGTATTATATATATTATATATGTAATGGCAATGCGAAAGATTACGACAGTAGTTGCGTTACGCAAACGACTATCACGCACACGAGAACGCTAAATAGGAATTCATAATTGCGTTCTATTACATCGAATGACACAATAAAAAGAAATATAAAGCTGCATGCACACTTTTCCTAAAAACGATAACGAAACATACGGAAATTAATTTAGTCTTGGGAACGTACGGACAGTCATGAGAGATCGCTGTGTGATCCTCTGAAATGATTCCATAAACATACTATCTTATAATAGTAACAACATGTTGGCAAAATATAACTATGCGTCTAATAATAATAATATCGCATTTTAGCTTAAATAACATCACAACTCGAGAAAATAAGCAGTCGTTCTATTATTATTTCGTATATAGTATAATAATATCTTGTCATTATTCAGTTCTATTGTTATAAATATTTTTTCATCGTATTTAATATTGAATACATACATATATATATATATATATATATATATATATATATATATATATATATATATATATATATATATATTAATTTATTTACATTTATAAGACGATCTTAAAACAGGTCGGATATCCTTCCTATTAAATTTTATTTTCGTACCCTTCTATGTACTGTATAAATATACATATTAAATTATTTTTAAACGTCTTGTACATAAAATAATCATATAAAATATTGCGTAATTTAAAAAAAAACATAAAAATCGAAAGTATTACGTTCGATTCAAATCTATTTTAATTTTTATTACAGTATTGTTTTTACAACAGGGTTAATCAAATCTTGTTCTGTGGACCGCGTATGATAATTTTTTTGTGCGATTCTTCGTCTTTAATATAATATAATATATATATATATATATATATATATATATATATATATATATATATATATATATGTTTTTAATATTTATCGTGTTTTTATTATATATTTTCAATTTAACCAGTCAGCTTTTAATTTACGTTTATCCAAAGTTGTTCAACTAGTTATTGTTTGGTCCAGGTGGATGCTTTTTTTATCTCATAATATCTACTTTGTGAAAGTTTACCACTTTCTCTACGAATAAACCGATCATATATATTTCAGTTGTTAATTAATTTTTAAAAATACATAATAAAAATTCAGGGATATTTAATAATAATAATAAACACATTCATCCAATTGTACTTATAAAATAGTGGCGCCTGTTACGCTCCCTTTCCAAAGTGCGGAAAGTCATTTTGTCCGATAAGACCTCCGAATAATTATGTTTTGAAGATAATTGTGAAGTTTAAAACAAAAAAAAAGCGATTGCAAAAAGTAAACGACCGCGACCCATTTATTGTTTGACCAGAACGTCGCTCGTCGCCGATAAAGCAACGGGCATTAAAAACGTTGTCGTAGGTTATGAACTGAGTCACTACGTATAAACAGTGCTCCACGCTTATCCATATATATATATATATATATATATATATATATATATATATATATATATATATATATATATATATAATATATATACAAGTATAATATTTCCTGATAATCGATAATATTATAATAGAGTAAAATAATTGTATATTGAATCAAAATTTTTTTTGGGTCAAATTGGAAATTTGTTAACTAATCAATAAATTTCACTTTTAATATTAAAATTGTTAATAATATATAAATATTATTGTAAATAATAAATATCGGTGCAGAAATAATTATTTGATATGATCAATTTTTATTACAATTTAGATGCGTTAAAAAAATTCATATTGTGTATTGCATGACTAACTTTTAACAATTGCCTATTAAAATGAAAAATAACAATTAGTTAACTTTTTAGCCTTGATTTGAGGATCCCGAGTTATAAATGTATATAAAGAACAAATAAATACGCAATTTTTAACGAATCGTCAATTTATTATGTACTTTATTTATAAAATTAGAAGTGTAATGTGTATAATTTTTATTGATGCACAAATTTGCAATAGAAATTGGGAAAAAATAAAATCGCAAATTAGCAATCAATTTTAACGCAATGAAATATGTTATTAGATTAACACGATTCCGTTTAAGTTTTATTTTTTCTTCTAACGATTACCATAAATTTATTCATATTTATTATATATATATATATATATATATATATATATATATATATATATATATATAAAACGTGACTCAAATTCATTATACATATTCGAAAACGAAACTTATCGCATAATTATATAATAACATTTTGCTAAGTACATAAATATTTATGTATGCTTTTCTCGGTAAATAAACATACAAATATGAAACGATATCGACGACATAAAGTTTCACTCTTGACGTGTGTATGTATGTATGTATGTTGTGTGTAACGCACATATGCTTCGATATATAAAATAAACGATTCGCGATGGTGAAATTGATATTATGATGCTGATTCGTTCATAATATTTAAACTTCGATGTTAATTATAGTAATCGATGGTAATTTGTTTTTATTTTTATTAGACGTCTATTATAGTTTATTTATTGTGCAATGTCTTTGTCGACTGAAATTAATATTCGATTGCATAGTTCGTTCGAAAAATAGATTTTATAGTATATTTTTTTGGGGGGTTCATAAATTTGAAGACAAAAGTCCCGAAACCTTTTTTTTTCTGATATTTTAATTTATATTATTCAGTTTTACAGTTGAATTCATAAACTTTACATTAATTCTAGTAAAATATAAATATCGATTTATTTACGTTAAATTATTACAATATATTCACAAAATTATAAATTCAACTGAAATATAATAAATGCAATGAAACCTTTCTAAAAATCCTAACCTCAGTTAACATAATTTAACTTGTCTTTATCTAATATACGTTTACGACTTTTACCTCGATAAGAAGATAGATACAAAAGAGCGCATTTAATATAAATTTTATATCGACGGAAAAATAATTTTTATGTCGTTCTGTTATTTATTTTACGTCTATTTCTTAAACAAAGTCGCAGATTATGGCGAATATTTTTTTTTATATCGTGTTAACATTGTGTTTTATTTCAGATAAAATTTATTATACGAATATCACAATTAATTTTTATGTGATTTTTTTATTACGATTAAATGTCACATTACATTATTATTTTAAAACATTCGTAGACTTTTCTCGTTATAAAAATAATTAAAATATAAATAATGTCTCAACAAATAGTACACTTCTGAGATTATTTAGCTTCAGTAATCATTCCTTTAATTAATATTCGAATTTATATGAAATCTATTTTTTTTTGTTAATAATATTGATTTAACAATCAATTTTATTACTTACACTATAATATAAATCATTATTTTTTTTCATATCGATTTATTACAATTTTTAAACTATTTTATTATATAAATGAAGTAGTATATTTTAAAATTAATTTTTAAATATAAAATTAAATATTTTTTTCTACACGATAGTGAGATTTTGTAAGAGAATCTTTTTTCTTCGATATTTTTATTATGATATTGAACATTGACCTATGGGAATTGCGCAAGTTTTTTTTTTGAACATCGTCGTCATTTTAGTCGCCAACAAAAATCCAAACGACGATCAAATTTTGATTCAACATTTTTTTTTTAATTTTTTTTAAATTACTATACATATATGATATTTATTGAAAATAAATCTTTTATACATTATTTTAAATTAAATTATTGAAATGAATATTTATATAAAGTGTACATTGTATAAATTAAGTAATAATAAACTAGAATATAAAATTGATTGATAAAATAATATAATAGATTTTTAGTGATATATGGGATCTTTTTTTTTTTCTATTGTACAATTTATTCGTACGCGTACATTTTTTAGTATGTTGTGCAATTATAAAAAGGAAGGATGTTGTTGTCGACGACGACGCGTCGATAGAACAGGCCACTATCCGTCGGTCGAGTGTTTACCGCTGCACTGACATAACAAATATAATACGAAACCGACCCGACATATGCACCTTGCGTCATCCTCGTCGTACAACGCTGCAAAACTTTTGTTTTCGTTTTTCGTTTTAGCATTTTTTTTTTTCTATTCGGCGTTATTGGCCGTACGCCGTTTGTGACGCGATCTCTGGATGCGAATCAAATAACGTCGTCGCACTATTTTCATTGCGTTACGCGCCAATTCGTTGTTACTAAGAGCGTTTTCGTCGAATGCATCGATTGAAAAACGAAAGTTCGACGCGTGGAATCTATGAATATTTTATGATTATAACGTACGAGTCAATTTAATCTGTTTATTTGTGTTCTTGTAATATAAACTGGAATCCAATTTACATTGAAGATTATCTATATATATGTATATATATATATATATATATATATATATATATATATATATATATATATATATATCCATTTGATCCTTTATGCCACACTTCTACAACAACTAGTTCTGATGTGAATGAATTCTATACTCATTCTCTATTGTAACAATTCCTTAGTTATATTGATAATACATCAATATAATTCTAGTATCATTTTTATTATCATATATGTAACACATTAATTACAGGATACGTATATATTAAAATTAATGTAAAAAAAAAAACACTCATTTTTTACAGTGTCACGTAATCAAAGACGCGCTAATTCGCATCCCGTAGCCAACGTGTTATAATATATGTAAATATAAATAACATAATTATGTCAATAGAATTTAAATATTGATAAAGTTAGATTTTTATTAAAAATGCCTTTTAAAATAGTCTTAATATTTAATTTATGTTTATATATATATATATATATATATATATATATATATATATATACATTTATATAATATATGAAAAAAAAATTGTATATACGTATGGCGATAAAAATAATATTGTATAATATAATAATATTGTTGGCGCACCATCGGTTGTAGAATCTGTGGCACGTCCTTGCGCGGTGCTATTCAACCGCTGACACAGTTTCTGGCGTTCGCGTGTGGTGTGTTTCTGTACGCCAATAAGTGTGCACACGAACACACACAAACACATCTCGTCTACCACCTATTATATTTACTACATGTTCACGTTCGCGTTTCTCTTTCTCTCTCTCTCTCTGTCCATCTCTCGCTCTATTGCACGTGACCCGAGTCGTACACCGTGTTAAAAAAAAAAGTACGCTCACGAAACTCTATGTACACGTACACGAATGCAGTTTCGCTCACGAAAATTGATATATTTATTTCGGGATTCTATGCAATTCGTTTCGGATATTATGGGTAAATTTGCATTTTTTTTATTTTGATGTTTGATGAATGTGTAAAAGTGGTTTTTTTTTCTACAAATTAAATAAATTTTGTAAGATGATTGTATCATAATTTATCTATCTATTTGTGTGTATATTATATTTGTAATAAACATTATACATTTACATATGTATAATGTTTTTCTTTCTTGAGAAATTTTATTTCAAGGTGATTCATTGTTATCTTTCATAGAAACTGAATTTATTTTTATATATGTATATATATATATATATATATATATATATATATATATATATATATATATATATATATGAATTTAAAGTATATTAATAATCTACTTATGTATTTAAGGTTTAAATAATAAAAAACTCAAATTGATATAATAGAAAGTGTATCTAATGTTGTTGATATTTTATGAAATTAATCGTTGTAATTAGCAACGTCGATTAACTTCAATGATTGAAAATTATATATTTTTTTCTTTAACTTATAGCATTTTATTTAGAAAATTAATGTTAATGACCATATGTTAAGATTAAGTTCAAATTTTCAAAATCATTTTGAATGTATTATATATGATTTCTAATAATCATATTGAAATAATTGTTTATAAATTGATATGGATTCAGGACGCTTGCTGAAAAATGAACTTAAATACAATATGACATATATATAATTTCACAATACAACCTGGATATACTATAATAACATTTTTCGATCAATACAATTTATCGCATTATATTATATTTGTATATTTGGGTCGTTTTGTATTGTTTATTTTTTTTCGAAATGAAATCCTTTGTCCATTAGTTTTCAACCCGTTAACCCCTCCGTGCCCGTTTCAGGAAATGTTGTAAAGTGATTGTTGGCGCAATTCTTTTTTGACCCCACATTGTTAATTTATTTATTATGACGGTTTATTGGCCGAGTTCTTTTCTCTTAAAGCGACACGGTTAATTTTTTTTTTTTACCAATTTTTGCATTTATGTCGCACATAACCGATTACGCGTTTAGCGAGGCTAAGGTGTTATTTGTCAATTGCACCTTGATTTTTTATTTATTTATTTATTTTATTTTTTGCTTCATCTTATTATCACACTTTGTTACTGTTTATTATTATTGTTGCTGAAAAAAATGACTTTTGGCATCCGATTGTGCAATTTAGATTCGGCGATCTGTCACAGCCTTTTGCGGTCGATTGGTTTCGTTCAGTAGAAACTCTTTTGTGACTTTATAATGTGAAATTGAACGAATGAGAAGGTCAATTTTTGAACTGCGTTATACAAAAATATAACCACGAATTATTATTTGTAAACAATATTATAAATTTTATCATTAATAATCAATTATTATCTTTATAATGTTGTCTTCTTTAGATATTATCTTAAAATAGATATATAATTTATAAATATTTTCTTCTTTATTAAATATAAATAATTCACAATCAACTATATAACAAGGCTATAATAGATTAGTCAAGTAGTCTATTGTATAAAATTCAGATTCATATATCTTATTCGTCTTAAATACAATCTGAAACTAAAGATCAATTAATTTCACGATCGTTTCAATATAAATCAAATCAATTTTACTGTAAACGGACATTATTGTCGCACAACATTGAACGTTTTACGATTTATTAGATATCATAAGATAAATTATTGCAACTAACTTGCGACCAAGTTAACTTTTTTATATACTGTAAATCAATATATTTATTGCCCCTTCCATCAACTTAGAATTGTCTTTTCAAGTTTGTAATCTATAAAAAGAATATTTTGAATATTAATTAAAGAATGGATAGAAAGCATTTATATATTATGTGAATATATATATTTTTGTCTACATTTAAATAAAAAAAATATTTATATATTAAAAAACATATAAATAATGATATTTTTCATTTTCAAAATTGATTTAATTAAACCAATTCGGGAAAAAAGATTCATAAAATTCTCCTGTCTTTCATAATTTACAAGTTAAAAGTATCTATTATAACATTTGTTTAAATTGATATTTTTCAGACAAAATAATTTTCAATTATAAACTAATATTCAAAATTCTAGTATATTATAGTATGACATATGACACGGATAGAAATCGGAAAGATTTGATTTCCTTTTCAACGAAATCTTCAAATATCTTAAAATTTACTGTACGCCAAGCGGTCTATTTAACGACCAAACTATTGCAAATATCAAACTTCAAAACGTGCATAAAGTAAAAACTTTAGCAATTAATGAGTAAAATTGCAAAGATGTTATTTTAGAAACGGCCGCCGTACAAATTTCGAAATTTCGGATTCGCGGAAAGGAGCAATGGCGCAAAATTCGAGCGTATCTCTTTTTTTATTATGTTTCACTTTCACGCGAAATGTGCACAATTTAAATTCTTAACGGCCAATTCGAATGTGTTGTTATTACATGTAGTGTATATATATATATATATATATACCATATATATATATATATATATATATATATATATATATATATATATATATATATATATATATATATATAAATGTATAGTTACTATAATTCTCGTTAGTGTGATGCGAATACAAAATTTACTATAATAAAATTTTACTATGCGCATTGTGAACGGAATAAACGTGGAGGCCGTCATCTATCAGGGAGTGTACTTTTATGTACATTATAGATTAATATTTATCTATTTCATCGAAAATGATTATCAGTTTACCATATTATATATATCGTATTTAATAATTTATCAAAATTTAAATATTATATAGAAAGAAGTTATTACATATTATCTTTCTCAAATGCTGGAGTCCTTTATAATATAAAAGGTCTACGTCGCAATTCTCTAGTTAAGTAGATAAGTTATCATTTATATTTTTAAAAGTTAGTCATATTTCTTATAATTTAATAAGATAATTTAACAAATTATTTTATTATTTTATTCTAATATATATTATAATATATAAATTGATCGTGTCAAATTAACAATCGAATCAACCGCTGTCATAAGATTGAAAAATAACAATATAAATCGTGTAATTATAAAAATATTTCACTATTATAATTGTTCATTTATATTTAAATTTGTATTTTTTTCTTTTTTGTCTGCCAATTTTCACTTATACAACGAGCACGTAGTACGAATGACAAATCGGCGAAAAATTGCGACAGCCATATATGCGTTCTAGTGTCTCCGATTGCATTTCCAAAGCCGGGATTCTTGAACGATATCCAAGAAATGCGTAATTTTTATTATTCTCGAAATAAAAAAAAATATTTTTTTAATTTATTCTTCTTCTTTGACGACCATGTGCAGCTCGTAAAAGCGGACATAAAATCGTTTATTTGCATGCAATGAAAATGTGAACGTGAAATTCTTATTTAACCTCTACACGGTTGCTTTTGGAAGAAATTGTTGATTTGGTGCTGGAAAATTTTAAATTTCGATATATTTATATAATGTTTGTAACATATATAAATATATATGTTACAAATGTAATATTTTCAAATAATTGAATTAATTATCATACTGCGTATTATTTAAAATTTATTTTATTATCTAAATTCTCTATGCGTTATTCATAATCGAAATTCTAAAGCAGAAAATTTTGAATCGTATGTCTGCTAGTTATAAAATTAAGTTAATGGAATATAAAATGAAATTGCTTGAATAACTTTATTGGAAAATTGAAATATAGAAAGATTTTATTATATAAATAATAGAACACAGAAATCATTTTATAATGAATATTTGTATATATATATATATATATATATATATATATATATATATATATATATATATATATATATATATATATATATATACAATTATTTAATTAAAAAATAATTGCATATAATATATATATTTTATATTAAATTTAAAAATGAATAAAAATATTTAATTTGTTTATAATAAACCATTTTTTTTTCATTATTCGGTTACATATGCTCGCATAATCATTTTTAAGTTAAAAATATTAGATAAACCTAATTACCATAAAATCGATTATGTATGCTTATTTATGTAAAACATAATATTTTACGACCAAAAATGGCTTCGAAAACGCATCGAGCTTAACTTAACAACCTTTTCATAAAACCATTATTTGAAAGTGTCGATGAAAATTTCTTCCGCAATTTGACTACTTTCTCCGTTTTAATCCCATTTTACTGATTCGCAATACCGTGATATTTATTACAACACTTTTTTTCTTATATAGGAACTCTGAAATTTCTCATTATAATTATGAATAGTTTTTTTTATATACAATAGTTACAATATGCTAATTTTCTATATAAAGTTTTAAATTTTCCATTCCAACTTGGAAAATATAAATCTGTTTAAAATTATATTCTTGAGCATCACATGATATTAGAAGAAAAATTTTCAATAAAAAAGTATTTTTTACAATAGAATTTACACAATTGTTAGAAATATAATATTAAATATAAAATTAACGTTAAATATCTGATTTAACAACTTGACTCAATAAAAAAAATATATATGGTATACATTTCGTTTTCATTACTCGCGAAACTTTTCACTGTATCTATAATTTGATAATTTTGCAATAAAGTTTATATTTGATTTTTAAAGCATGATACATTTAGCAGACTTTCTCGAGTCTTAGTATTTCTATATTAAAATATTATAAAATTTAATAAATTCAAATAAGGTATATAAATATTAAAAATTAATATATTCTAGGAAAGAACCCTTTCCTATATTAAAAAGAATTTAATATTAAAATTTTGTCATATTAAGAAGACTTCTTTCTTTTAAAGTTATTAAATAACATTATTAATATGTTGAAGAATATATAAATATAATGTAGATTCAAATACATCTATAACCAGTGGTAGCTTGTGTAATGAATTTCGAATGATGATGATTTTTTTATAAAATTAAACTATTTTTTTTTATTATTATAAATATAAAATAAATAAGTATAAAATAAAATAATGTTCAATTTACTATAGACACAAAATATTGACGTGCGTATTATATATGCGGTCCAATTTTTAAATTATTTTTAATTGCGGCCGATTTTGGTCACTTTTGACGGTTATTGTTTTCGCTTTTCGCGCCTATCGCCAGCGGCGCTCGCGCGAGTTTTTCCTTTATTTTCATTAGTTTTTCCGGTCGTTCGAAATTTCCCGTGCAGAAGGGCGCCAAACCGAGACGGATTTCAATGTTGTTCGCTAGCAATTGCTCAACACCCTGTCTGACGTAGTATGTATTCACCTCGTCTTCAGGGTCGTACGATTTCGCCATTTTCAGATTCTATTAGATATAGACCCTTTTTTTTCTATTCTTAGTATTTCGTGACTTTTTTATCTCTACTAAATCTGCTAACATATATATTTTTTTTTTGATATAAAAAAGAACGATTTTTTGATCATATGGCACGTAGTAAACACAATGCAATATTATTTATTTATTTATTTATTGACACAATGAAATTTTTTTTTTAATATTTATTAATTTTTATTCTTCAATAAGATTTAAATACAATATTGAAATTTAACAGCGTGACAATTCTTTTTATAGTCAAGGCTTTTCGCTTTTGAGTTACGAAGCGATGATATAATTCTTCATGGAATCGAGTCATCAATTTCACGTGCAACCTTTTTTTACTGAAGGATATCACATATAATATAGATGAATTTCAGTATATTTTTTTTTCATATAATATTTGTATTATCATAAATAATATATTAGCTGTATTGTGAAATCGAATATTTGCGACCTGTTTAATTCGAAAGTAGATAAGCAAACTTGTGAAAACAGAAAAAATAAATTTATTGCTTCGATAAAGTCTTATCATTATAATATATAAAATATTATACACTAGAAATTTAAGAAGGAAATCTTGAAGGATTAAAACTAAGAGAGAATTGCTTATCAGGGAAATTTAAATATTTTGAGAAACATTAATAAAAATGAAAAAAATAGACATTTTTTGTCAAAAATAGAAAGAGAATGCCATTAAGATTTTAATTAAAATAAAAATATAAAATTATTTGCTAAATTTATATTAAATCCTCATTATTGCTTATTTATAAATAAATATCTAAAAAAATAATCTTAGTATTTGAGATAAATACTTAGAATTCACATATTTTTCCGATTTGAATCTATGCCATATAAAATACACGAGGCTCAACCGTATATCAATTTTCTTCTTATAATGTATTTTTTTAATATATTTTGAGCATTTCTAAAAAGACATTTCGCAGATGAAACATCATACAATATAACATTAATACGTATATTTATTTATATATGATATAAACGCGCAGTTGTTGACCCAATTTCACTTCAGTTCAGAACCCGGTACATATTTATGTCTCAACAGGAAACCGCTGAAACGTTTCCAATATATATATATATATATATATATATATATATATATATATATATATATATATATATATAATACAAAAAACTGAAAGTAACGATTCACTTTCATCCCTTTATTTTTTTGTATATAGACATATGCAATTTGACTTGACTTTACATCAAACGACATTACGACAAATTATTTGATAGTATCGTTGTATTGTGACGAAGTGTCGATGGCGTATCGTCTTCAATGCCGTCGAATTCAAAATTACAAAATGCTCGCCGTTATGAATTACAAATCGAGTAATGTGAATATTTATTTTTTACACATCCCATGCAAGGTGATGCAGTTCTATATATATTAATTTGTTAGTATTTTATATATATATGTATATATATATATATATATATATATATATATATATATATATATATATATATATATATATATATATATATACAAGTATTATATATATATACAAGATTTTCCAAGAAAATGCATCGCCTTTGATTCGTTTGCCGAAACGAAACGGCGTCTATCTAAAGATCAGATATTTTATATAATTTATTATATTTAATAGATAATATATTATATATGCAATTGGGACAATGTGATTTAAAGTTTATTGAAGTTGTAACTATGTTCAGTATTATAATTTTGTCTTATATAAATGTTTAAAGATAAATTATGTTTACTTATTATATGTGATATTTAAGATTGTCTATTCTGTAATGTATTTTTTTTAGTACAATTGAGATATTTGATTTAATTTTCAGAATATTAATCATATTTTAATATTTATTTAAAAAATATTTTTAATAGATTTATTAAAATAAAAATATTTTTTTTTAGAATGAATTTAGGATTATTGTATTTTTATTTTTTTAATTTTTTTAATAAGAAAATCATCATAAGATTGTTTTTTAAAATATGAATATATAATTTGCTTGGATTTTTCATTTTTGCAGAAAATACAATTTATTTTAATTATAATATGATTTTAATCTATTATATCTGATATACATTATTCAAAATTCTATAAAATTATTGAAAATCTTTGACATAAATTTTATATATCAATTCTAATATGTTAGGAAAAATTGATCTACGAAAAATTATGATTTATAATATTTATATAAAATATCAACCATCATTTTTAACACCTACCGAACATTATCTAGATTTGAAACTAAAATTTTACCTACTTAATTTCAAATAACCTTTAACTGTATCATAATTAAAAAATGAAAAACATGACCATTATATTTTTAAATACGACGTTAACACGTGTATATAATATAATATGTACATAGTTTGTATGATATCGAGTGATGTAAATTTCACAACAAAACACACACACGCACACACACACACACACACCATAATATAATACATTCACGTGTTTTAAAACATGGTTTATTGCTCAATAATTGTTAATTTTATGCGCACGCATAACACGTATGTATGTATGTATGTATGTAATCACATCTACGTTCTTAAAAAAAACGTTTACGTTCTGCGTTCAAATCGCGTAAATATTAATAAATAAATAAATATACATACGTTGCTTATATTATATTTAATATATTATATCATTTTTAAAAACTAGAATATGTTCTATATATATATATATATATATATATATATATATATATATATATATATATATATATATATAGATAGATATAGATATATATATTTATTTATTTATATTTATATATATAATATAATATAATATAACGTATGAAAAACTTGTTGTAAGAGTGGCGTGTGTAGAAAACCTAGGCAATTGGCTTTCACTTCTACATAGTGGCTTCGCTTCGGTTAGATTTTCAAAGTGTGGGACGCTGTGTGTATGTGTATTTATTATTAAATTTAAATTGTTTATTTTCATTTCGTATTTATCATTTCACATATTGATTTCATTTATTTTTAGTATAAAATGTATATTTAGATGCTTGAAATGATGATATTTATGATTTATTTTAGTTTATGTTTATATAAAAAAAAACGATTTGATTTAATATTAAAAACACAAATTATTTTCGTAATATACAATATATTTAGTTTATTTAAAAATATTTTGATTATTTAAGTATTAAAATAGATGTTTTCTTTGGTTTTAAGTAGAGTAGAAGACGTTTAATAGTCTTCTACTGTATTATAATAATGTTGTCGAATATTATAATTAGAAAATTGATAATAATCGCGCGCCACACTTTGACATTCGTCGATCGTGTGTGGAGTATGAGTTCGTGTGAGTATTACGTTGTGTTACATAACTGACAACACTTCACTTTCTGCAAGTTATTATTATGTATATAAACACATATATACAGGATTATAACGTTTTATAAATATAATATTATTGTTCGTTATATCAAATTGTAATTTTTATGTATGAATTACTGAAAATTATAAACTGAAACGGAAAATTAATATGGATATTGCATTATAAATAAATTGTTTTATTTCTATTGACTCGCATATTGCTTTTTTTTTCTAAAATTTCCATATAAAAATCTTTAATATAACTTTTGAACTCCACATTTTTCTAAAATTTTAAGAATTTTCAGTACTATGTAAAATTTAACATTAGTATAAAAAATTTAAAATATAGTAAAAATCATTTTTATAATTATACATATATTTTTTTAATTTATGTAAATCAAAATTTAAGCTTTTAATATTTAGATTTTTTTCATATATTATAATATTACTTAAAATTGTTTACAGTATTTAAATTATGGCCGGTTCGTTTAACTGAAAATGAAAATACATATTCTTAAATATGTTTTCTTTATTTTGGTCCTAATGAAGAAAATTTCTATTAAGTAACATCTACTGTAAACAAAATTGCAAAAAATGTTATAATTTATCGAATATAAAATTTAGTATTTATCCATAAAAAGTATCCGAAATTTTTAAATTATTTATTAATAAAAAAATAACAATAATATAAAAATATGAACGTTCAACCTTTATTGCGATTCGACGTCAGTTTTTCAGCGATTTTTCACGCAGTCGCCGTTTCGTAATACAATCTCGATTTTTCCACGTCGTTCAGTTGAAGTTTTTCCATCCAAGGCAAACCGGGCCGTGTCACCCCAGAGCGCTTTTAAAAAAAAAACATGTAGCACTTACATACACACGAAAAACACGCTTTTCACACAATAAAAAAAACCCGTTGTAAAACGAACTACGATACGAAAGATGCTATTTAATCGTTATTTTTTATTTTTATTTATTTATTTAAATTATTATTATTATTATTGTTATTGACTAGAGCTCTGTAGAGCCTTGATCGTTGCTCGTGACTTATTATAACTTGTCGTTCGAATTTTAAAATTTTTCAATAAAACTCACCTTTAAGGTCGTATCGATGATTTGAAAAAACGAGCGTTCAATACATAATTCACGAATGTACTTAATTAAATCTAAATTCTTTTATGCCTCTTTATATATATATATATATATATATATATATATATATATATATATATATATTTCATTTTAGCTGTCCAAGTTTATATCATGTGACCGATTGCTCGCCCATTTGGTCATGTTTAAACCTTGGACGAAGCCTTATACAAAAAATACATTATTACCAAAGAACTTCTACAATATATACGTTAATAACACGTATATCTAACAATATTAACCATTTTGTAATATCATATAATTAACATCATAATTTAATTCAAATCTTTAATTATATATATATATATATATATATATATATATATATATATATATATATATATATATATTCAATAATTTAATGTTTAAAATATGATGTATAGTCAAACATGTAAATAATATTTTATATGGAATACAATATATAAACCAATAGTTTGCAATTTTAATAATTATATAAAATTTTTCAATCTTTAATATACAAGGATAATTTTTTTGTTAAAATTCTGAAAAATTTCATTTGACCTTATACTTTTTTACTATAAATCGTTTATATAGTATTATAAATATTATAATTTCGATAATTGTGCTGTATTTTATTAACTTTCAAAATGATTGAAGTGAAATCGTACTCGTGATATGATATCTGCTTTCGGCCATGATTAAATTGCTGGTCTGTTTTGTTTTTTCTGATGTGAAAATAGCTATTTTAATACTTAAAAACGAATTCTATAATAATATATTTATTTTTATAATGTTAAAATCGAATAACATTTCAAATATTATCGTATTATATAAATATTTTTAAATTTGAATTAAAATATAAATATTCTTAAAATATTTTGAAATCAGTTAAACGATAATGATTTGTTTAATTTTGAATACGTTTAGAAAAAGATTTATAAAGGTTAACTCCCAAAAAAATTGTGTCAATATTTATAGTTTGTGAATGAATTTCTATTTTGCTATCAAATCAAAATGGCCTTTTGTTATTATTGTTATTTTTCAAAGTTATCTTGTATGAATTTAACTGCGTTTTATTATTATTATTATTATTATTATTATTATCATTTTTATTATTTTTGGATTTAATTGTTTGTCAAGTGATTCAATTGCGCCACAGCATGGTGAGCAATAATCAATGGTCGCGCTTCGTTGTCATTCTGTGTATAGTCGATTGTGCAATGCCACTGCGCGAATATCACTTTTTTTCATTTTTTTTTTTTTGAAAAAAAACGCCTTTCCTCCTCGTCCAGTGAAATGACAGACGAAAGTCAATTAACAACTTACCCAAAACGGCCTCCGGATTTTCGATGCCGGAAAAAATGTCGAAAAGAGAAAGTTAAACGTACATAACAACGCCGTAACAAAATGTTAAAAAAAAAAAAAAAAATATATATATATATATATATATATATATATATATATATATATATATATATATATGAACAAAACAGTGCCTATACTACCAAAAAAATTGCTTAAATTTTCACTGACAACTGTGTTGTCATATTGAAATAAAAATGATATACAATTCGATATTTTAATATTTTTAATATATAATTTATTATATAATGTAATTATTGACAGTTGATAAGCAATGAAAATCTTTGAAAAATGCATGACTTATCTAGGAATATTCTAATAATAAAAATCTATATTGTGTACTCTAGAAGTACAATCTCATCCTAGCACACCTGTGCGCTAACGTTGACCTCTTTACTAAAATTGGTTGTGAAGGTTGTAAATTCAACTTCATTTATAGTTACGATTTTATTTCATATATGTTAGTTAGACGTACGTTTAACATTTATGACGTTTTGAGTTTTGTTTATTATCCGAGGTCTCTCTTATATGCCCCGAAGACGATTTATCGATAATCGAATCGTTTGAGCTATTCAAGACATGTTTAAAATTATTTTAAAGTACCTAGCGGTCTTGTAATATTAATAATTTTATTATTTTCTATTTTTTTTTATAAAGCCCCTATGAAGCGAAAATGGAACGATTCGATAACGACGCATGTCGGTCGCGATAAAAACGGATGCAGTTGCATCTAAATGACGAAAAATACTCTGAAAAAAGTAACGTGTACGCATATTATTACCGATTATAATATATTTTGAGTCATAATTTGACCCAAATTTTATATTCGCAGAAAATAATATTAGCAACAAAAAAAAAATTACCACATACGGTACTAGATACGCGTAATGAACTTTCGGTCAAAGTTACATGTAGCATAAGTCGTTTATTGCGATATTTAATGATCAAAGTAGCCGGTATTTTATAAGCATAAATTATGAATCGAAAATATAAATTATCGTTTGAAAAAAAATGATTATAGATATATATTATCGATTTATCGAACGTAGTTAAAAAAAATGTATTTTTTTATTTACAAATTAACTTTTTTTTTTGCATTCGGGACGTTTCGCGGCATTTTTGGCGAAATTTTTACTCCTAATTTAAAAATTATTACATATACAAATTAATGTATAAAGTTTTTATATTATATATGTAACTATTATTTAATGAATTTTATATAGAAAATATGAATTTATTGAATAAATTTTAAACCAAAAAAAAATTTTTTTCGCTTACATTTGAGATATTTTCTTAAAAAGAAGTATACTGATCTACATGATCGTTTTATCGTTTCATGTTTATGAAGATTAAAAATTTTAGCTTTAGTAATCCTTCTGGCACGATTGAACCAAGAAGTTTCAGTCTCAATGCCAAAAAATGCAATTCGGTTTGTAGTTACGTGGTTGCGGACTAATTTAAGATAAAAAAATCTTATCTCTATTTAAAAGGGTGTCATTTAACACTTATAATATTATACAGAAAGAGTGTGGGAATTCGTTTCAAAGAAATTAACATAGGCATTACAGCGCATCTAATTTTCGCATTAATCCAAATGGTAAACAAACGGCACCTCTCGAGTGCAAAGGGTTAATAAATAAAATATAATTCGATTCGATGTCTGAATCGAAGAATTATAATTTTTTTTCTTTTCAGTAACATAGAAAATCGGCATACCGGGAATATAACCACTGTTAAGGAAACGAACGATAGAGAATTACGAAAATTCGTTCAGACGAAACGGAATCGGTTAATCGGCATGGAAGAATAAATTTCCGTGCAAAGTCCGATCCTAACTTACGTTCTCTCTATGTGCGCTCATCAAAATCCGAACAATATCTCAATAGTCCTAATAGTATATATAGATTTAAAATAGCCGTCTTAATAATAAACGTTTAGTTTATTATATATATATGGTATATATATATATATATATATATATATATATATATATATATATATATATATATATTATAGTTCGTTAAAAAACCAGAGAAAGTTTGTTGGCCTAAAAGATCGCATTCCCCTATTTTTGACCCAGTTTCGGACACAAATAATTGATAAGCACGCGTTGGATGTGCGCCGATATATGTACGTATCTTGAACAGCATACTATGTGTATATTGCGCTCTCTTCGTATCTTTACATCTGACTAGCATTTATATATATATATATATATATATATATATATATATATATATATATATTTACATGTGTGTGTGTGTGTGTGTATGGAAAAGAAAAAGAAACGAACGGTCAACCCTTTCGTTCTTTCGCGTATCTTTTTTTTCCTCCTTTTCGCGTGAACGAATGAATGTGCATTCGGAACCGAAAACGGCCGATCGAAGCCGAAACTAGACGAAAATGAACGATGAGCGACGAACGAAACTGGGTCAGCGAGTCGTCGACGCTGGCGTCACGTCGCTTGTAACGTTGTATGTTTGTCACGATCGCGCAAATATTATATATATATATATATATATATATATATATATATATATATATATATATATATACACTAATTTATGCTCATATATCTAATATGCGTTACGCACATTATTTTTCACACGATTTCAATTTTATTTGAATAATAAAATATATTTTATAAAATAAATGTATTATATATTTTATAATATATATTAACATTTATCGTTTGTTAGAAAGTGAAATTCCGTTATTGTTATTATTATTATTATTATGAATATAAACATTTTAATGCGGGTTATAAAACGCTTAAAATAATCTGCTTAAGACGAATATGTTTATTTATAAACATATAAAATATTGTTTGTATTTGCTTTTTTTAGATATTATTTATCGTACGTAATTCGATGAATTTTATATGAGATTTTTATAATAAAATAATATAATTTATAATAATGTATATGAAAAAAAAGAATATTTAACGTGAAATGGGGCAAATTTTGTAATACATCTCTTATCTATGACTTTTATTATTTTATATTTTTATGTATCGTTCACTGTTAATGATCCGTATTAAATTTTGAAATCTAAATATGTTTGTAATAATGACACTTTCCAACATAATTTTATTTGTTTGCTGATATATAAAATATACAAAATTATTACATATTTTATATTATCACCGATTCTAAATATAAAGTCGTTTTATATCATTGATAAATTCAAATCATTCTAAATCTTTTAAATAGTAGTATTGTAAAAAAAAATATTTCTTTAATAAAAATTATTTGTATTCATATTTAAAATTATTATTGAAACTTGTTAAATTTAAGATAATTTTATTAGTCAATACTATATTATATATTGTCATGGTAATTTTTTTTTCATCAAATTGCAATACTATATTTGTATATTTTTAGCAATTTTATTATTATTTATATATATATATATATATATATATATATATATATATATATATATATATATATATATAATAGCGTATAAGTCGCTTAGCGCACGTTAAGCAGCCATGCGCGCACCGGTGTGTCGTAATAGGTGTGTTACGCAGCAGCGAGTCGTCGGGTCAATGCACTCGCTTCGCGCGAGCTAAGCGCATGCACGTCGGAGAGGGACGCGCGCACGCCGAACACCGCAACGCTGAAAGAGACAGACGTATACGCTCGTCATTTGTATAAGTGGCCAAAGGCCTTGCAGATTGAGAGGCCCTTTTTTATTTTTTTATTTTTTTTTATTCGTGCCTTCGACGTTCATTTTCGTGTTGATGTTTTTATTGTTGATGTTGATCAGATGTCAGGCGTGGCGCTGATGTAGATCTTGTTCACTTTTTCGCGCGGCTTCCATCTGTCATCTTTTCATTATTATTATTATTATTATTATTATTATTATTATTATTATTATCGATGCGGTCGGCGGTGGCGCTGTTAAATTATAACAGGGATAATCAACTTGTTCGATAAGCGCACAAATTCACGCTTTAAATAATAATTTTAAAATGCGCATTCGACGTCTTGGAAACCAAATCTGGACATCGAAGAACACTAAACTAGTATTTTTACTTATAAGGCAATAACAGGTTGCGATTGTAATAAATATTTATATTTTATTCGAATGATGTAATCAATGTTTACAATTATTTAATTACGTTAAATTTTATAAATAGAAATACAAAATATTTATTTATAGTAAAAATTAATTCCTTATATCGGTTTAATAATATAGTTATGACCATCTTGACTTACTAAAAAAAATCATATATTTTTTTTATATATATTGCACGCTTCTGAAAATTGATGTCGCGTTTATGCAGTCGATTAATCAAATTATAACCGACCGTAAGCCAGAATGATGTTTAATCAACTAAAATAATAACAATCAAAAACCAGAAATAAGAGTCATTATTATATTTGCTTTTAATATATATGTATGATGTGTCTAAAACCGAATCCCATCGTAAGTCAAGAACTAACAGTTTTATATTTATTTCACATTTACATTTATTATCTATCTATTATGAATCTAATCAAGTGATTTCTTTAGATATTGTTTTTCAGATTAATATAAAATGTGTCATAAAGTGAACATTTTATTATATATTTGTCAAAATTCGATTATACAAGTAATAATAATCATTTTCAACATAGTTTTTTTTTAATTTTAAAATAATTTTTATAATAATTAAAAAATATTGTATGAATGTTATTTATTGAACATTATTAGTATCTAATTCCGTAATAGCGCGAGTCCAAATTTCGACAGATGTTCCGTTGATATCTTTATGTAAAGGGTCATCGATTGGTCTCACCTGGAGCGTAAAACGTGATAGATAACGATTGACACGTGCGTAACAATTTCGTTGTTATATTTAGGTCAGAGGCGTTCCAAAATGCTTCAATTGGAATTTTACTTTTTTCAGCATATACTATATATATATATATATAAATAAATAAACACATAACAATTCAAGGTCGCCAAATCACAAGATTTTTGTTTTGTTTTGCCAACACAGTCGATTAACACGCGAATGCATCGCATGACGTTTCACGTTTTGCGACGTCGAATCGTTCAAGGTCACCTATATAATTTTTATGTGTGTATGTGCATAATTATGTTGTCAGTGAAAGTGTTGACATCTGTATATTATGGATTGTTATTATATCTTTATTGAGTTCCATAACGTCTTATTTAGACCATGACAAGTTTTGTTATTCAACCGAATAACACAACAACAAATCGTTTCATTGTTTCATTATCGACACCGCATCAAAGATAGTGCAATAAATTCGCATTTTTTTTCCTATAATTTCTATATACATATATAAATTTTATTTTTCTCCATTATAAAAACAAAATAATACATATAATGATTTCAACATAAAAATATTCTAATTATACATTTGAGTTCAAATTTCAGATATTATTACATTTTAGAATTCAATCGAATATAAAAAAACAAAATTAATCCAATAAAATCAAAACAGAGTAAAAATAAATATCATTATCTTATAACAATAACACGAGATGCTTATGGAATTATAAATCGTGTCAAAAATAATTATAATTACGTCAAAAAAAAATAAAATAAATAAACGACATGACGTATACACAAGGTTACATGCAACGAACTCCATTCATCAATTTTCATTTTTTTTATGCATTATTTAATCTTTAGACTTTATTTTTTAACATTTTTATAATATAAATCGAATTAATTTAATTTAACATTAAATATATTATGTTTCTCAAACGCCAACAAATGTTTTTTGAATCTAAATTGATAATAATTTCTGTCAATACAAATCAGCTTGTTTATATAGCTGTTTATTCTAATTTTAAATCAGCTCCGATTATATTTCTCATTGCCGAATTCATGTTTCGTGATTGGATGATAACCTTCAACTACCTTATTTATAAATTATGCATTTTAAAAAAAGTGCATTTGAATTGCACCCCGTGTTTCGTCCTTCAATTTACGCACAAATTGTACATAACAGTTATTGCTCATATCTTACAATCAGCGTTTTACCAAGTGGAAACGACCTTCTCGTTGACAAAGTTGTTTTCTGAGAACTTAAATTGTTTATAATTTTATTTAATTAAATCTAATCGCATTCGTAATAATGATATTTAAAACATTTTTTTATTGTTTGTTTCAGGTAAGCGCACGAATTTCATTTATATGATAGATGAAATAAAAAGCGATGAATTTATTTGTACTGCAAGGATTGAAGTTTATATAAAGAATTGTGAATTCTCATAGTTTTCATGAAAAGCGTCAGTAAACACAAAAGGACATTGTGTGTGTTTATGAGGTATGTTGACTGATATTATCTTTGTTCATTGTTCAACTCTCGTTTGACCTACCTCAACTTTCGTTTTATTTAGCGTTGCATTTTTTAGATTCGCATGCAAATGCGTTCTCGCTATGCGAACAATTCAAAGCGCCACATAATAAATAATAAATAAAACTAAATAATACCCGTTCCATTTTAAAGCCGTTCCTTTTGATTTGTAATCAAAATACATATATAAAAAAAATTGAAAAAAAAATAAAATTTTTATAGCCGTACCGCGTCTTGTTCGGGGTCAATGAACCTTCAAAAATTTTACACGAAAGAACCGTTTCTCCCGATTCGCAATCGTTCGAAGATAAACGGACGAATATATTGTTGTCTCTTTTCGACGAACGGGGTTTATATGAGAAAATCGGTATCTTGACATCGGACGCACTCTTCTGACACGTTTTAAAATTGCACACATGTACAGCACCACATTCAAATTTTTATTGCGCAAACGAACAATAATTATATATTTTTTTTCGATGAAAATTTTCAATTAGTTTGTAAAAATCATAAATTACCGAATGAATATTTTGTAGATCATAATAACATAAAAGATGAGCAAATTCATTGTAGATTCATTATATAATATATATTTTTTATTCGTATAAAATCAATATTTTATTTTATTATATAAACAATCAATATCATATATAAAATTAATGAAAATTTGAAATTTTCAAATATATTTTAAATTGACTATGATATATTTATTAAAATCTTTTTATATATAATATTCTAAAACATTTCTTATTTCCATTTGTAACATTTATTTTATAAAATGTTTTTTTCTATAGTATTATAAATATTAATTTGGATCCTATTTCAATCATAAATATACAATTAGTTTTCACCCCAGTCGTTTTGAATTATACATGTTTATCTTTTTAAATAAAGCGAAAGAAGAACACACCGTTATATTCAAAGTGCGTTGAATAAATTCGATCTTAGTTTGAATTTCTATTTTAGAATCATCTAATTTAATTTATGAAATGATCGCATACTTAATATATTCTAACTATAATGCATCTAAAATACGACCATTAGTAATGTATATACAGTTTGTACAATATATTGCGTCAAATTTCAAGTTGTGATGTGTATGGGTTTAATATTTTTTTTTTGTGAAATTTTATATGAATCATGCCTTTCTTTCCAACATAGCGCCTCTATATGAATATTTGAATAGGAAGTAGATTTGTATGTAACGGCTATTATATTTAAATAAAATCATTATAAATATGAAAAATTTTCAATTTTTTTTAAATTGAAATTTGTATCTATATATTGATAATATAAAGAAAAATGATTATAAAAGCTGTGGTGTAATATAAAAATATTTTATAAATATATCAATTTATAATATATATAAATTCAGTAAACTTTTATATGTGAAACTTCGCTCTTATGAATTTTTCATATAATTTTTATTTCTCAAATTTACCGTCTCACATGTTAATTACATCTTAAAAAATAAACAATTAATTTTAAATCGCTAAAAAAAACATTTTCTTGCACGAAATGTGAAATTATATATTTTACTTCAATGTAATATTATTATATAGTTTAATAAATTTAGCACGCCAATAAATTCTGTTCGGATATACAATGATCAATAACTCTACAACTCATCGCCATAATAATATAAATTATTTTAAATACTATAAATTGTATACAGTGTCACTCACTGTATACAAAAAAAGCGCTTTTAAATATATATTATATATTTAAAAAAAAACTATTTAAAAAAACGGATTATATTAAAAGCAAATACGGCACTCGAACAAAAAGCATTTCGATTACATAGCAATTGTGCAATATGGCTGCGATGCGATACAAATAGAACAAATGAGACATATTCGACAAATACAGTTGTTTCACCACCATATTTTTTTTGTCATATCGGTCCCTTATATCGTCATTATTATTATTATTATCATTATTGCCGGTTAAAAAGAAAGAATTGTGCAATGTTTGATCGGTACAAGAATATGTGTGTGTGTGTTTATGTGTGCGAGAGGTAATTGCACTTTTCACCGCGTGAAATGTGAACGAACGATAAAACACGTGTGTGTGCACGAACAATTTTTCCTATATGAAAAGCACATTTACGCGTAAAAATCGGTAACGATCACATTATCCGGCGACTAAGGAACCACAATAGAAGTAGAGAAAATAAATAAATAAAAGTGGTCATTCGTACCACCCGGAAATGGTGAATTGCGTTTGAGAGTTTTCCCTCGGACGGTTCATGACCTAGTCTAACGACGATGCGATTGAACTTGTGTGTGTGTGTGCAACGTTAAGGATTCTAAACGTTTTTCAATTCAGCTCCGTTTGGAATTTAATTTTATTCAAGGGTCTACTTTATCGAAATACCTAGGTCGTTATATGATAATTAAATGCGCTTTTCTCATTTTTCCGATGTGAAGATTTGCATATTACACATTTAATCTACGTTAATATACTTTAAATCAATATATGTAAATCCCATTAGAAGAATTTTCGCAAATTTTCTTTAAAATTTATGAATGTTTTTCATTTGTTTCATATATAATAATTCGAAATGTAAAAATTGAATTGATAATCTTTCATAGAAACAGAATTAAGTAGATATGAATTCAAATTTTGAATAAAGGACCGACAGAGATGAAAAAAATCTATATACAAATCTTCTCATAATATATAATAAAATTATGAAGATTTTAATTTGTATCTATAACAATAATAATAATATATTAGATAAATATTTGAAATAACATTAATTTGGAATAAAATATAAAAATTATAAGAAAAGCGAATTTTAACTACTGTTTTTGATAATTTAATCATTGAAAATATCTATAATATCTTTTAACATAATAATAATTTGTTATTAAATAAGAAAAACTAAATAAAAGACTCTCGATTTGAAAAAATCTTTTGGTATATTTGGTTTCAAATATATTTTAATTTCATGAAATATGTGTAAAAAAACTTTTTGAAATTGATCATTGATTTTGTTACTTTAACCGTTTCAATATTTCTGTTTGTCATTGTTGTTTTTATTGACGAATTATATTAAATCAAAAATGTTTCAAGTAACGAGATTAACTTTATTAACCAAAACTGATTTAATTAAGAGACTGGAATCGAAGCCGATTTATGTTATTCAATTATAAATTTATCTCTTTGTCATTTTATATAAAACAGTTTCATGAATTTATCACAAATTTTATGAAATTTATTTGTAAAAGAAAAAAATATTGTACAATTCTGATTTCCAATTTTCAATAAAAATAAAGGAAAAAAATGTAAAACTTTATTTTTGTTTATTTTTTTCCGACTCATTAATCAATGTGTTACCTAAAAATTTTAATTTGGATATTCTGCGGAGGCTGTTATGAAAGAAATGTGCGCTTAAAACAAGATCATAAAATTGTGTTCAATTATGGTCAGGTTGAATGAACTTTTTTTTCCGTTTATTTTTTTTATTCTATAAAATTACATATAAATATCACGTCTCGAGATTTTAATTATACAGCAATCGTGAACGATATTTAATTTTCACGTTATTAATGTGTAAATGCCTTTTTTTGAAATCATATCATAAGAGAGTGCAGAGCTGTAAAAGATTATTGTGATGTTAAAGTATAATTTTGTATACTTTATAATATAATAATGACTGCAGTTGGAAAATTATGTTCGGAAATGGTTTAAACATAACTTTTGTTGGGGCAAGAAATGTATTTATCGTTTACAATGTATATTATTGTGCATTAAAGGATATTCGTTGTTTAGATAAGAGGGTCTTTTGCATAAAATATTTCTGTATCATATCAATATATATACTAAATATAGTATATATTGATATGATACATTTATAATCAATAAAATGTGCAATAATATACATTGTTGTAAATTGGCTTGATTCCATTAACGTGTATTGTTATGTTAAAATTTTAACGCCCATAGTGTTAAATTACCACACTTTTTTATTATATACGAGTAAAATAAAATTAAATAAAACGCCTCTAGTAATATCAAAAAATATAGAGGATAAAATAATTAATTATATTTTGTTTCTTAGTTATTTAGGGAAAATTATTAAATTCCAATAATGAAAAAAAAAAAATTATAAATTATATATGTAGCGAATTTTGTCGATTATAATTTGTTAAGTAAAACCGATTTATTTATTTTTTTTTACAATGTTTGCTATTCGATTTATACACAAAATATTAACATCGTATTGATGAATATAATAACATTAAATATTGAATAGATATAATATAGTATTGAATAAAATCAAAAAGAAGTGAGAATAATAATAATAAAGGGGGTTCTCGTGAAAACGTTTGAGAATCGTCGGAGTTTGACGGTCGGGAGTGTTGTTCGGTTCGTAGTCGCGAAGTGAGTCCGGGTAGCGTCACACGTCGCACGTCGCAACGCGTACGCGCTCAATTTCAAACGATCTTACCCCATTTTAGCGTTCGTTTTACCCCAACCGAATCATTTACAAATTACACGAATCAATTTTTTTTTTATAAATTTATTCATTTTTTGTTAAATTCTAATTTTTGAGTCGTTCAGTGGTCTTTCTTATATATATATATATATATATATATATATATATATATATATATAAATATTGTGCGCGAGAGAGGCAAGCGTGTGTACGAGTGTATATTTGCAGTGTTATTGTGCACGTCGTTAACCGGCCCAGCTCGAGAGTCATTCAACCGCACGTGACGTAACTCCGTGATCTAACGACGATCACTAGGAATTTCCACGTAGTTACGTGTGAAAATCTCTTGTGATATATTAAATTTAAATTTAAAAAAAAAGAAAAAGAAAAGTGAAATATCCGCGCGGTGAAATGCGAACGTATTCACGGACTCGTACCAGTTTTATCTGCGTGATTCGAAACTCGTCATCTTTCAGAGTTTAAGCTGATGCATATCGGAATAGCGATATTATCCTTATTTTTTATATAATATAATAATATTGAGCAAATACTCTTATACACTAATAGGTTTTTTGTCGACAGAATAGTAATTCGTATTATAATACTCTGTTTAGCCAATTAACTGTGTTAATTTTAAAAAGTCTATGTAGAGTGAATCCTTGTCAATGAACTCTTATCTCTAGAAATCACTCGGTTTAGTGTTTTAATTCTCAACAGTTATTTTAACTTGCGATCCTTACTTCTCAATCTGAACTATAAAAAAAACATTAGTAGTGCGATTTATATAAATTTAATTATATTTTATATTTATATTTTCAAATGTGTGATATTGTTTTTTTATATATATAGAAATAAAATTTTATCCATAATTTTCTGTATCTAAAGTTAGACCGCAAATTTCCGTAGATCGTTTAAAATACGGAACTCTATTCGTTTAATATTAAAACTATGTGTGAACTTAATAAAAAGATAAATTTCTTCTTCGATAAGAAATTGCTTTTACTATAAATTTACTAGAAATATAAAGAAAGATTTCTCGATTTCCTAGTATTGCCATTGTTAAGATGTAACGAACAAATCCTCATCAATCATAGTCTGAGAATGATGTATAATAGTAAAGTGTGCTTCTATTACATAATATGAAAAACATTTATAATAAAAAATATATCCATTATAATTTAATATTAAAATATAGTCATTCTATATTAAAAATATATAAATGTATTTTTTTTAATTTATATTGATTTTTTTTCTATTCGTTATATTATAATTATTACATTTTTTAAAACCAAGAAGTGAAGCGAGTACGACTTGTAATTGCATCTATTTAACTCTAGTAACATTCCATTAAATTTTTAATGGACACTTATTGATAATTGATGAATCCGATCGAGATAGTAAATATACTGTTAAATCACAAAGCTAGTTTAGTAGTTTAATCGACGACAGTAAATTTTATTATAATGTATAAAATTATATTATTTTAACTCTATTAAGAATAACTTAATATTTATTTTATAGTATTCGAGGATGATTAGATTAAATTATATCTTAATATTTTTGTTCTATTTCTTATCATTATAAAGTTTCACAGATTTATTTTTTATATTTAGTATTAATAGATTTTTTTTGTTTTGTTTTGTTTTAAATATTCTTTATTTTTTATAATAACAATATATAGTTGCGTTAAAGTTGGTCTATTAATTTTTAATATTAATTTTAATTAAACATATCAGATATATTATATTTCACACATATATTAAAAATCTTTAATACTTGTATTTTATTTTAAATCTTTTTTTTTTAACTAAAAGTAATATTTTTTGACGCTTATAATATTTTAGAAAATTACTTTAAATAATATTAAATGAAATACTTTATAATCTTTACTATTATCGTTAATATTTTTAAAGGTTTTTGAGAGTTTTATTATATTTTATATTCGCAATGAAAAGTTTCTTTCTTTTGCCATTATTGTTATATAATTTTCCCAATATTTTATTTCAAAAAATATTAATTCTTTAAGTAATATAATAAATTTCATTTGAATCAGGGATTAATTTTATAGCAATAAATTTAACCATATTATTTTCATTGACAAATCTATCACTGTTGATAAATCTTAATTCAATTATGTATCTTACTCTTTTCATATTTAAATAGCCATCATTCTAAATCGATCATTTCCTTATATTAGCATTTTTATCAATATTGTACAATATCAAAAAAAAATATTGATTATTTACGAATGACTTACATATGCAAAACATCTATTCCGAAATTTTATAATAATTAACTATAATAGATTACGAGTCCGTTCGTGATCCAATTGTGAGATAATTCGTGTAAAAAAAATCGACGAACGATCATTACTGTATCTCGCTGACGATTGAGATACTAAAATGTGCAGTCACAAATACAAATAAAAAAATATTATGCAACGTATATAATATAATAATATATATATATATATATATATATATATATATATATATATATATATATATATATATATATATATATATATTTATATGCAGGGGGGTTTATATAGATGTGATTTCTGTCACTTTTCCCGCGTCGGTCATAGGTCAACGCGACGATCTCTGTCTGATCGCACGCGTCTTACGACAGTGCGAAAGTGACGGCTGTAGTGCGCGCTCGTCTTTTTCGATGTTCGCTACCAGATTTGATTTTCTTTTTTTTCTTTTTTTTTTTGTTAAATCGCAATTATTACAATATATAAATATACATACACATATATCACACTATACTAATATATACCGTTCATTAAACGCGCACACACGCACAAGTTTCGCATTGTATCGCATCGCTTGTGTGTATGTGTGCGTGTGTGTGATTCGTGTAAATGTGAGCGTGTAGTTCGTTGACTCGATTGTGCGGGTCACCGTCCGCTCGCCCAAACTAAACATCGGCCAACTACGTCACGCTGGATTCGCCACTACTGAAATACATACACTTTACCGACAAACTTTTACACGACGCTTTATATATATATATATATATATATATATATATATATATATATATATATACATATATATATATACATATATATATATATATATATATATATATATATATATATATATATATATATATACATATATATATCTGTTTTTTCGCGACACTTCTTTTTTTCAGACGTCCGAACGAACGGTCTCGACCGCGAACCCGTTCTTTTTTTTTTACAAGTTTTTGACTTGTGATGAAACAAAAAAAAATTGTGTACTATTTAATAATATTGTTGTAAAAAACATATATATATATATATATATATATATATATATATATATATATGTATCTATTATGCTGCTATGATTCGTGTTATGTTTAAATGTGTTATTATATTTCCTCGTGTAAAGTAACGATTGTCGAATCTATAATAAAATATCCGAAAAATTTCGGCGAATGATTAATGGTACAGTTTGATCCAATAAATAATTAACGCCACGAATCTTATATTATATATTATTTCATAGTGCATATATTTTATTCTAATTTCACATTTAAAATTTTACTTTTTATTCGTCAGATTCATTATTTTTTATAATATATCATATATAAAAAAGCGATTTACAATTTTACATACACAAATTTAAATTTTAATAAAAATCTATATAATTGATTATAATGAATAAAACAGTAGAAAATTATACCATAGATATATAATAAGTATTTGTGAAAATTAGTATTTTTTTCTAAATTTCAAATAATTTTATGTTCACACTGTACTAACTATAGTGTACGCGTGTATTTTATGGTTGAATAAGTGTTTCGCATCACAGGCATATCGCGGGACACGTGTTACTATATATCGGATATCAAATATTTAGATTTTGATCATTCCCCAGACATTTTCCCAATTTTCTAACCAGAGACACGTCAAGGACGATCTTCATTCAGATTTTCTCAATCTCTTTTGTCTTATCATTATTTCTTTTTTTTTGCTCGCAATTGGGATTAATTGCGATTTTGAGCGACGTTTTTTGCCGTATTATTCTATTCGTAAGACCAATTGTATTTTTTTTCTCTCGAACGTAATCCGGAGCAATATTTTAGAATTACGCTCGTAAAGCTTTCAATTTATTGTCATTTTGATGTTTCTGCTCTTCTCGCACTCAATCAGATTTTGTGATTTTTACGAGATCAATTAAATTTAAAAATATAAAAAAAAATCACGCAATAATATTTAATGGTACAATTTATAATTTTACACGTATTCACCGTTGTTAATATTAAATAATTTTATACGTGTTTTATTATTTGTACTTTCTTGTCTTCAAATCTTTATCTCAATTATGCGTCCTTAAGAAATTGTCATAATAGTTTATGTTGTTTTTTTTTCACATCGTTAAATCTCGCGTGCTTTGTATATTTAACATGTGTGCGTTTTATGAATGAACGCACGTGTGCATTTGAGGCGTTTGAAGATTTTTAAAAAAAATTTTTCGACTGTTTGAGCAACGCTTGAATTTCCTTAATTTATCTGTGTGTAAACATAACATTTTTTTTATATGTTTATTCTTTATTTGTAATTCGGTTAAATTTTTTTTATCATCATATTAAACAATCATAATGTTATATGTATTATTTGTACATATTTCCTTGAATAAAATTTTGATTGGATATTATGACGACCAATCAGAATACTACAAGTGGACCCATGTACGAATTCATGTTCGATTAGCATGTATTCTTAACGTTTTTCTTATCATTTCTTCATTATATAAAATATAAATATTTTTTTTAATTATATCCTTGTTAAATCGTGTCAAACGTAATGATTTAACGTTTAAAAATATTTTTTTTAATTACAAAATTATTTTCATTTATATTATAATGGTTTTATCGTATTTTTTTCCCCCCGTGAATTGTAATCGTTATCTTTTTACTCATGATCTAATTGTTCTCATTCGCTTTATCGGTCATGAAACCGTAGTTTTAGTAAACAATTCGACACAATGATTCTATCTGCTGTCTAATGATCAATTTTTTTTTACTGAATCAATACGATATCAGCACTTTCTTCGTGTATAGCAAAAAAATGCCTAAGAAACAGATAAAATTGACAGTCACGTCACTCAAAAAATCCATTAATCGCACGTTTTTATATATTATTTTTGTGACTAAGTATTTTTTGATTTTTTTAGATTATATTGCTGGCATATTACGGTTTTATTATTATATGTATACGTTTTTTTAATGGCTTAAATGTAAATTTGTTGTTAAAAAATGGCGATGTTCTCTTTGTATGATATAAGTAGGTATTACTTTGATTGAATAGGATATGAATCAATTCTAAAAAAATAGTTTTTTTTAATGCGAATGATATTTTAAAAATTTAAATACTTGCATCTATTTTTAAAAACTACTTTAAAAACTTTTTAAAACTAGTTGGATAATTCTGTATTAGTTTTTTAACAGTGACATTGCCGTTTTGGTCATTTTTTTCATTTGTCATCTGATCATTCAGAGGTGTTGAGTTTGAGTGTTAATCTTTCTACAGTTTTTCTTTTCTTTTATCACGCAATTTGTCTTTTTCTAAGCCTAGTTCTAGCTTTCTTTATACATCATGTATTAA